>WAAE01012936.1:0-111593 GCA_013400495.1 Nicator chloris
CTCTTTCTCCTCAGGTCCTCTGTGTTTTCAGTCTCCATCACAAACAGAGCTCAGCTGCTCAGCTTCAGCAAAATGAAAACAGGAAAACTCAGGGTATCTTCTGAAAACCCAGCTCCTTCACTCTGTTGCAGAAATTAGCCACAAAATGATGTAAAGATTTCCTAACCTTCCAACCAACAGTCAGCTCCCTTTCCTAATCTGTGGATATGACAGTTGTTTCCCACAAATTCATGAAAATGTAAACTGATATTTGTCTATAATTTTGGAAGGGGACAGCAGGTTTTATTGACCATTGCTATTGTAAGCCTCGCTGCTATTGTGGGTGAGTTTCTGCTTTCTCTCTCAAACAAATTATCTAAAGTTTACAAGCTAACCTACCAACCAAGGAAGTTTTGGTATTTATACTCACATATGTATACATAGATAGTGATACACACATACATTAGTGTGTATGTTAGAATCATCTGCTCCATGAAACTGCTATTTCCTGACTTTGGATTGGGGTATATTTTGAAGGAAAACACATTCTGGTCAAATTTAATTTCAGTAATTAGTGAGATATATGGGCTTGGGGTTTTTTTTAACGGAAAAGAATTTTTAAATTTTTTAAAACCACAAAATGCTTTCACCCATATTTGGTTCCAGCTTCTACTTTTCAGGTTTATCATAACCTTTAAGCCAAAATGTAACTAGATTGCAGGCATCTGATCCAGCAGCTTCTATGCAAGCAAACCCCCCACTGACTCCTGACTTAAGGGAAGCATCTTATTGGTACTGATGATGAGTTGCAGTTCCTACAAGTGTGAAGCTTTAGGTCCAAATGTGCTGAGAGGCTTAAAAATATCCATGAACAGAACTACAGATATTCAGTGTTGCCGAAATGTCAGAGAAGTTATTCAAAAGTGTCATGATGCACTTTCCTTATCACTGAAGCTATCCCTGAAAGGAAAGAGAACTACAGGGGCTTCCCTAATCTTTTTATAAAATCATTATGACTTCATCCCTTTAGAACACTTGATACTCTTGGCTCCCTGGAGTGGAACAGGAATGAAGTGAGCATGTGGGATACTTAGTCCTGAAATCTTTGATTTTGAGATTCAGTGCAAGTTCTGCCTGAGTGATTTATGAGGTAGACGTTAAGAAGGAGGCTTGAGGATTTAGCCCTATGTGTCTCTCTGGTTTGGACTCACAAGTATTTAAAACTCCATTATTGTTTTAGTAAAGCTGTTTAAGAATTTGCTGAAAACACTGTCTCCCTTGATTCTTACTGTCTACAGGATATTTCTTATGATAAATATTAATAATTTTCAAGGACATGGTTGAATGCGTTTTTATAATTATCAAAACCCAGACATACTGGTTTAGTGTTTAAAATTAATTATAGTATGGAAACCAGCATTCCATAAGGGAATTATATTAACTCGTCAGAATGAGTTCATTTTGCCTTTCAATTTACATTTGTTGAATTTTATTTACTGATTTTGTATTTAACTTCTAAGCACTTACTGAAATCTCAGTTTTTGTAACTAGAGAGCCTTATTCCTAAATGTTTGACTTGCTGTATATTTAATTTAGATCACCATGTATTTGAACCTGTAACAAGTTCAAGCTGATGCAGTTCAATAACTTCAGAGGAGAATAAGGGTAACTAATTTTCAAAAAGTGCCTTCAGTTGCTGCATGCTTTATGGCATGAGAATGGACGATTAATATTTAAGCATTTTAGATTTGTTTTACTTTAGGATATCTCAGTTTATGATGTTACTGAAAGGTAAAGGTGAGCATGAACAAATGGCAGTTACACAATGCTGATTTCAGGGCCCACTAAATGTCCTGTCACCTTGCCTGGTTCTCCTATGTACTACAGTAAGGACTACATTCCACCCAAGAAATGTATTTTGTTGGCCATGCGGTGTTACCAGCAATCTTTTTCATAGTGGGAATGATGATCTGATTACACTTAATTGCAGAAGCCTGTGATAAATGGGAACCAGCTGCTTAGTGAGTTTCATCAGATACGTCTCAGCATTTCACCTGGACTTTGCAGATTTCCCTGTTGCCATAGGGACTAATTCTAGCTTCCCAAATCTGTAGCTCTGAGACTGGTGGGGGGGTTACAGGTTATGGCTCTAAGTGAGCTGGCAGTGGAAGGATCTCTGCCAACACCTGTCTGCAAGAAGTTCCAGGCTCATCTGGTGCATGAGAGAACAGCAACAGCAACTAGGGATGGGAAAGACTCAAGTAGGGCTTGATGTGCACTGGAGAGTACCTGTGGGGTAGGATGTTCTCTCAGCATTAATGATACAGGAAAGCAGTACAGAAAAAGTCTAAAATATCACAGAAGAGGGTTCTTATGTTTAACATGGGGAAGCAGGAAGCTAAGGAATGGAAGAAGGACCTGGGCTGCAGTTGCTCACATGATGCCTGGTTTGACTGGAGGTGTTTCCTTTCTGTTTGTAGAGCCAATGGCTTATTCATCCTAATACTGCTGATGTACTTCTGACTCTCTCAGAACACTGAAGAATGTAACAAAGACATTGTCTAGCCTTTCGAGAATTCACAAGGATTTGTCCTTTATCTTTGTAGTGATATGTCTTACTGCAAGGGGAGGAGACACTTTTCCTTACATCCCCCTAGTGATCACAGCATGAGAGAGCAGCCCATAATGCTTCTAAAGAATTCTTCCTTTATAAATTGATGTGAAAACCCAAGTCTGAAGTGAAGTATTTTTTCATTTGAAGGCCCATTGTACCCCATGCAGCCCATTGTGAAGGTCCTCAGACTTGTGAGTTTTCAGTTTCACTGTTAGTGAGGACTCAGAGCAGTTCCACAGTTATCATTATTTCAGTTCCAAACTTTTTAGCTGAATCCTAATCTACTGCATATTTTGGAAGTAGTTTAGAAACTGTAGTTCCCTGCAGACTCTGTTTTAGAGTCTCCAAAGGTTTACTAACGTACAACAAAATGGGACACCATTTTCAGTGCAGTTCTGCAAGTACAAACTCTCAGCTCTAATGCAGTCTAGAGTCTCCACCCAATCTCCCCAATATTTTGAAGACTGGTTTACTTCTATTAGCAAAAATAGCACTGAGTGGGCACTCTTGACTAGTCTCCTTCGAAAGTCAAAACTGAGATAGTGTTGTGACATTAGTATGCATCCTTGCTCAGAACACTGTAACTGATATAATACATTTACAGCAAATTTTAAAATTTCCATCATAGTAAAGAGAAACTGTCATTCAATCCAGTGAAATGCTTTCTCAGCGTCAAAAGATGCTATTACCACAGGACTGGCCTCATTTTTCATCCTAAAGAGGATATTAAACAAGCACAGCAAATTCATGCAGGTGAGCCTACTGTACTAAACATAAAATAAAACTACGCATTGTTCAGGATGAATTATTTTAATGCTTATACTTTGAGTCAATTGGCCAATAACTTTGCCAATTTGTTAATACCTGCATTTAGAAATAAAATGGATCTATGTAAGCTATATTGCTATATGTTTCAGTCTGTTTCAATGTTGCCAGAATCAGCATGCTGCAGTTGGGGAAGTATCTGCTGGTCAGCACCTGGTTTGCATAATGTAGTGTTACAAAGACGAAAAAAACAGCCAACATCAGCTGGCAAAAAAAAAAAAAAAAAAAAAAAAAAAAAAAAAAAAAAAAAAAAAAAAAAAAAAAAAAAAAAAAAAAAAAAAAAGTTCCCCTTTTGAAATGTGAAGGCTAACCTTGTCTAATGATTACAAGATTTATGAACAATTCAATAGCAATAGACTATAAAAGTGATAGGTCAGGTCACGTGTACATAAAGAATAAGCAGCTTTGGGTGAGATAAAAGATAAGGCAAAGATCCAGCTTAGATCCAGAGCTGTATTTTCAAGAGAGCCCGGCATGCTGAGCAGTAACATCTTTATACAGAAATACTTAGGTTTGAGTTTAGGAACATATTTTAACCACACAGATTTGAATAAATACCCTCCCTTTTCATGGATCTTGAGCTCCAGGCAGAGGGAAACAAAGATGTTATTTCCCTTTATACCACTTCTTTATTAAGATTCAGAAATGATATTTCACTTATATTAGGTATGATCAGGGAGCATCCATTTCATACCATTCTTTCTGTGTACCATCTTCAACTTCTAAATCCTGATTAGCTGGCTTGAAATGTCAGCAGACATGGGCAGCTTTAGACCGCACAGATTTCTTTTCTGTTTGTGTGGATGAAACTGTGCAGATCAGACTTACTATTTTCATAATGTTTTGATAGACTTCTTGACTCTCTGTGATGCTAAGACATTGTTTATCTCTGACACACCCTTCAAAGTTCTTCCCACCCTGCACTGTTTCTGTGTTTGCTGCATATACTCTTTCCATGCTCCTCTAATCTCTTCCCCTTCCTCTCTCACCCTTCAAATATGTAGAGCTGTGAAGAGAGTAGTCTTTCTTCTGCATGTTCGTTGATAATATTGAGACTGTTAAACTAAAACTTACAGTACTGCATTTCTAATTAATTAGAAAGACATGCTGTAATAATATAGCTATAGACAAGGAGCTCTGCTAGCAATCACCTGGTGCTCTGTTGAAAAGCAGCTTGCCAAGTGGACCAATCATTAGCCAATTACATCATGGAGCTCTGTATGGAATGGATTTGGTACATACGTGGTAGAGCAGATGGTGGGGAAGAGTAGCCAGGGAAGACCTAGTCCAGCTCCTCAATGGCTGGAAAAAGAAAAGCTAAAAAAACCCCCCAAACTAAAACAGCACAAGTGATTTTAGTTGAAGATGAGGATGGAGGAATTTGAGAACGATTTCTGTTGGGTGTTAGTTGTAGGTGTAATGTGTTGGAACAATTAGTACAGGTAATTTGAAAGCACTGCAGTGATCATGGCTCCTGGTTCATGGTTTCTGGTACAGGTCTGCATGGTTTCTTGTAGGTCCTTGTGCTTTGCTGTCTAGAGAGGCGATACAAAGCAAAAAGGGCTGAAGAAAGGAAACTGCAAACCAGAGTTGGACCATATGCCTAAAACATTTGCTAATAGAGGCTGGCTCAGTTTCTCATGCAACGAGCCTGTGCATAGCCTGTCTTTGTCTTGCGATGAGAGTGAAGAAAACAGGTTTTTTCCAATGTGCATTAGTCTCCCATGTGTCTTATCAGGTTTTGATAATTGCTAATGGTAATTCAGGAAAGACTGTGAGGTTTCATAACTTATGGTAGCTAGAAATGTGCAGAATCAGAGTCAAGTAATGTTCTAAGCCAGTATTTGTGTGAGGTCACTTCCTACCCAATTCTGCTTGAAATTTCTTTCAAGCTGAGATGGGAGATGTTGCTATTGCAGCAATCCTCGGGTGGTGCTGAGAAATAAGAATTCTTGGGTTTGAGATGTCAAGAAGGTTCAGATTTCCAAAACAGCCTTCTAATTTTCAGTGCGCAGCCTAAGGCTTTGTAGGTAGGTTTCAATGTCCAAGGTACTAAATATTCACAGCTCTAAGGTGACAGCTTGGAGCTGAGTGAGCAACATTCCTTACCTTCGCTACACAACAGTCTTCTGGAAATAGGGATGAAGCCACATAGATTTTGTGAGGACTAGTTAGTATGAAGACGATCCTTGAATATGAATAGTTCTTAGGAAAAATTTTTGAGGATTCAAAGAAATTTACAAAATCAGTTTGATTAAAATGATCAAGCCACCATACAAAAAACACTGGTAATTCCTTCTCTCCTCACTTAGAAAGAAACACTGTCCATTTTTGCTTACTAGCAGGATATTAAAATATATACCAAAAAAATCTCCAAAAGCAGTGACCAAACAAACACAGAGAAACTATTTCATTATTTCATACTAATATATCATGCCCATTTATTCACTTCTCTGCTAAGCTTTGGTTCTTCTTTACTGTTTGCAAGTTCTTGAACCATGTCCCACAGTCCTTCAACCCAGCAGACTGCTCGTGAGTTGGAGCTGATGTGCAGATGGACCCGAGCTCCTCTGCACAGGCTCCAGACTGGGTGATGTGAGCCAGCTTTATCCCAGAGGGCTTTAGTTGCAATGATGTGGTTCTGTGCCTGAGTTAATGTGCCAGAATAGACGTGCTTTCACATTCCAAGTTTTGCAATTTCCAGACTGATATTGCTTAGAAACACAGAAGCTCTCATTTATCAATGGACAGAAACTGAACCCACCAAAGTGGAGGAACCATTGCTGGAGAGACTCAGGATTGTGACAGAGATGAAGCAGTAGGAGACTGAGTAGAGGAAGCTCATACAATGAGCAAGAACAGCTTGTGTCACGTTGCCACCTGTTCCTTTGACATCTGAATTTATGGTCTAAACCATAAATGGCCTAAGGCCTCATTTATTTGAAGTCAGAACAGAAACAGCACATGCTCTACAGAGCTTCGCTTCACGTTTCAAGTAGCAGACAATGCAAAACTGAATAAACCTTATGGAATTTGGGGGCTTTTGGTAACAAATAAAATTAGATACCATGCAAAACTGTTGTAAAGGAAAAGACATCAAATTAATCCCATCTAAACTAAAATAAACCATAAACAAAAAGGAAAAATAAAGTAAATAGATAAATACGAGTGTTTGAGGCCGAATGCAATTCCCACCAAGGAAATAATCAGATGGCAGTAAAAGTACTGTGGCAAAACTCCAGTTAACATGTTCCTGGCCCTGTAGTTTACGGATAGACACATAATCATCACCTTGAATAAAATATATTTCATCACTGGGAACAGTACAGGATTTTTTTAAGTTTTGTCACTTGAATAAAAACCACGAGTCAGGTGAGGATGACAAAGGCTAGAGAATGTGATAACATGTATTATTAGCAAGTCAAAGAAAGGAGGATACAGCTGCTGCAGGAAATGTTGGATCCAGCTCTGCAGCTGAGCTGAACTTGGTCCTCTGCCCTGAAGTGTTAGAAAGAAAAATGAGTGTATGTAGCCATGGATTTGCTCTAATCCATGATTTGAGGATGCCAGTAGACACTCAAGATATCTATCCTGTATGGAACAGAAAAGGCTTGTTTTCTGTATTTGTTTGAGTGACAAATATCAATAATATGGCAGAAATGTTTAAACGAGGACACAGCACATCATAAAGGAAAACAATCAATCTGTTTCAGCAGATGGTTTCAAGAATCCAGTTAGGTATCTATTGCAGTGAAGAAACTCTCCCACTGTTTCAGGCTAGTTCCTACAACACTCATTTATCCTGGCTAGAAGAGTTGTCTAGGGTGGTTTGCAGGACCTGATCTGGACACAGGAAATAATTTTATAGCTGCTCTGTGTTCTCTTGTAGGTTTAGATTCTATGTCCAATTGCAATTAACCAAGTAAGCTTCATAAACACGGTCACCATCTCCATACCTTTCAAATGACTGCACCCCAGCCCGAGATCTCTAGTGTCTAGAAGCAGAGGTTTGTCCCCATCTGGCTCTGCAAATGGCCAGAACCAACACTATCTTACCTGGCAGCTCACCTGAATGCAGAGATCCTCCTTCCATCTCTGTCAGCTTCCTTGGGAAACAAGACTGCTCAGGACCTCTCAGCAGTATGGTGAGCCCCCCAAGACTTTATTTATGTATCTGTCTCTGGAGTATGCTGGGTAAATGGAAGACTTTTATATATTACAAAGTTGGCCACTACATAATTTCAGGAGCACACACGGCTCAAGCATGAAATTGCTGAGCTATGACAGAAGTCACTGACAGCTACTCTCACACTGTACATTAACAGACTTACTGCTCTGAATTAACACATATGTATATATAGTGATATACCATGTGAATAGCAAGGATGATTCCTCTAAACCTGTAGATAAGAACAGCTATTACCAACATAAGATCTGTATAGTCCTTGGTCACTGAAGGACTATACTTGAGTCTATGACTGTGCCTTTTCAGTTGGATGCTAGTGGATCCCCTTGTTGCCACAGTTGTTGTTCAGCCTGTCATCATAAGCGATGTTTGTGTTTGTGTTAGAAATAGCAGGAGAGTTTTCTATCGACTTTCTAATAATACATAAAGAACTGCAAACCAATCCATAAGGAGCACTTATCCTTCTTTGCTTCCTTTTTAGCTCTAATGCTTCTTGTCTGATATTTGCTTGGTAAGTTTTTTTTAAAGTTTAGAAATTCTGTTTCATTTAACACTTTGACTTCCTGTTGGTGTAGTTTTCCTCTCTAAAGGAACAAACGTACATAGACTGAAAACTGTGCCATTCAGAATCCTCTTAAGGTCTCGTATATTACAGCAAAGATACTCTATATTTATATTTATCCAATCTCTCACCAAATCATAGAAATAATATCCTGAGTTTAGTCCATGAGTTAAATCTGTGCTGTTTATAGAGAGAATATATGCCTTCCTTCTCATGTTTTGGTAGTGAACGGTAAAACAAAAGGCCATGAAGAAGTTCCTGGTCATGCCTGTTTTGTTTCCACAAGTGGTACTGGGTAAACTCCATCTCAAGCCTCCTGTACTAATTTCTTAATCTTCAAAGTTTCTGACTTTAGATGAGGAATTTTGAGTGCACTGTATATTCCAGGATATATCTTGTTTAACTTCTAAAAAAGTGATTAGAATGAAGCACAGTGTTTCATGTGTGGTTTTAAAGCAGATGAGTCAGTTCAGTTGAGCTAGACTTAAGTTTCTGAAAGATCCAATACCTTTATTTAGATTGACAAGAAAACTAAGAAATAAGAAGAAAAAAAATAGCAGATTCAGCAGATCTTATCTCACTATTTCACCCTCCTGTTTTCATTTGCACTTCTATTTCCATGCAATATTTCATTTCTTTATGCATCTATCACTGTTCGCTTCTGTCAGAAGTTCAAAGGCAGCCTGCTTTCATAAAGGAGAGGCAGTATTGACTGATCTATAATATTGTTTCTACCTTTTTTGACCAATCCTCAATGCATATTTCCAGTTTTGAGAAGCATTTCATGAATCACTGGGCAGTTTGAAAAATCTATAGTGTAGGCTCATTACTTTGCTGGCTGCTGAATGTTTTCTACTGGTTGTCTTGCAAGGCAAAAATGCAGCCCTTTCTCTCAGGAAAAAGAGGTTAAAATTTCATATATACATAAATAATACAAAACACATGGAGGTGATATAATTTCCTATATGCCTTTGACTGCCCTGCTGTCCATTAATCCACACAAACTCCCATCACATTCCAACTGCCTTAGCACCTTTGGTCTTGCTTTTCTAGGTAGTCAGACAAAAAAAGCTTGCTTCTTTCCTCTAAAGTGTGGCACTCCCAGGCATCCTCCCAAATGTCACTGGCTGCAGGCCCAGGACAAGCAATAGTCTGTTCTGTGCTAGTGATCATGGTTTAAGCTCAAACCTCATGAGGCTGCAGAAGTGGGAGCTTTATACTTCCAAGCAAGAGTCTTGCCCCAGCAAGCAGAGACAGATAAAATGGATGTAGGAGTTTATTTCAGTAGGGCCAGGAGGCCCAGCTCCTGAGGAGACAGATCCAGGGCTTCACAGACCACAGAATATAATGGAAATAACAAAATGATGCAACTTACCAGGAATCACTTTTAGATTAATTTTAAATATTTAACAAATATTTTCTCATGTTTCCCACCTATAGAATCTTAGTAACTCAGATTCTGCATTTCAAAGGCATAAGGATATCAGAGTGGTCCCGATACAGTTAATCTCTCCCCTCCAATCTATTTTAAGCACTTCTATCACCAATATTTTTTCTGAAAAACACCTTCATACACATAGTGTGATGGGAATGTATTTAAGTGCTTTCAGCGCTCCTGCAGAGTGACAAGTAGAACTCAGCTAGAGTTTAACTACTTATATCACACCAGATCCCTTTTCTTCTCACTCTTTTGTGAAGGGTAGTAAACAAAATTTCCTTTTTCTTATTCTCTTTAAAATTAGGTACAGATCTAAATCAGTTCTCTAAAATATTATCTTTTTTTTCCCAGCAAAGGAGCCACACTGCCATCAATGAGTCACAAAATAATTAAACATTTAAGACTGTCTGCGCTTTTGTTCTGGGGAGGTGACAAGGCTGAAGGGTAGCTGCAGCTTCCAGTTTAGAGGCATTCTGTGTACTGACTGCATGTGCAAACACCCTGCCTCTGGTCATGGTGGAAAGGAGACAGGGACAGCAAGATCACACAGATAGTAGGCAGTGCACTTAGGGAAAACAACAGCTGGATCATCAACAGAAACACCAACCATTGCCCTCATCCCAAATTCCACTGAATATTTAGGCTACCAGTTGCTGAGGTGCACTGGCATAGAGGCTCCTCCACTCGAGTACTCATTGCAAGCCAACCATCATGTGGAAAGTCTGTTTACAACTGTGCATTGTACTAAGTGGTAAATTATGCTATATAATTTCTATATGAACTTCATCGGAAATCAGCCACAGCTTGAAAGGGTTATTTTATATCTATCTAAGGAAATCTCTGAAAGACAAACTGGGCTAAAATACATTACAAAAAGGTGGATATTTCATACACCCAGACATCTCAGGGGAAATTGCCATTTGAGTAGTTTTATTTAGGAATCAGTGAAAGAGCTCTGTTGCTCCAAGTCCATTGTCAGTTGTGAGAGGTTTGTCTCTCTCTGCACCATGACTTCTCACACAGATTTCTCACTCTGCATGGATTTTTATGTTGTCATTAGCATCTTAGGTCCTCCTGAAGCTGCCACAAGCAGATTTTTATTCCATATGGCTATTTTGTCAGCCTGCAGCTACAAGACAGATGAAAATGGGAAGGGTAAGTTTGAAGAGGAGAAAACTCAGACCATTCCATGCAGATGAAAAGCTCTCCTCAGTCAGACTTGGTTGAAAAGCCCTTCTACCATTCTGCAACTTTTTCTCTTGGGCTAGGGAAAGCAGCTGTTTATGTTTTAATCTGTGTTTAGCCCCAGCTCTAAGGAGGACTAGAAATGCATGGATTGTTCATTACCCTTTGCATATAGAAAATAAATTGGTTGAAGCTCTCACATTAATGGACTTTAAGAAGTTTTCCGCATTTCTAAGTTGATTAAATGCTCATAAGTGCAGCCTATGCTCTTCTTGCAAATCTAGCTATTGAGTACATAGATTCATATTTGCATGTATGCAGATTCCAATAGTGTTAAAAACCCCAAACCTCCAGATAGCTAGAACTATTAGTTCACAGGAATTTAAAATTAAATTAAATAGCTGGGCTGTTTTCCAGATGATTTTTAAAGTTCCTGTGCTCACACAAAAACCTCAGTAGGATTTACATTACACTACTGTATTTGTTTCACTGAGCATTTGACTGCCAAGAATACGGTCTATGACCAAAATGGCAATTAATTAAATATTTGACAAGCAGAAAGCTGGACATTATTCAAGTCAAGCATTAAATTAGAAAATTTAGTTTGTCTCCTTTATCGGTAGATTTTTAAATCAGTCTATTCTACCAAAACCCGTAAGTTTAATGAATTTGGTCAGACGTACTGTGTAACAGATGTCTTACATACCGCCATGAGCCTAAATCACAAAAATTATGCTTCACTTTGGCACGGCAAAACATATATGAAAGACTCAGAAAGGTCAATCACCAGCAACCTGCTTGCTGGTAGTTGAGAAACAGCACTGTAAAATGCATGAGCTGCCTTTTGTAGTCTCTTATAGGAAGGCTTGGAGAGCCACAGATAATTTGCTTTCAATGATTCATCACGTTGGCCCTTTGTTTCACTAATTTAAGTGTCAAGTGCGACCACATAATAAAGAATTACCAAGACCTGATAAGATTCTTCTTAAATTGCTCAGTTTGTCTGAACAACTGGTTCTGTTGAAACCAACCCTACAAACTGCATAAACAGCAAGTGTGTGTGCAACTGGCATCTTCTGTGAAATGACCAAGCGTGTTTACTGCGTTATCTGCGGGTGAAGAACACCTTCATGTTTCTTTTTCCTTTCTTAAAAGGCACTAATTGCAGCATGCTGTGCCCATGCTAGAGATGGCATTTGTTTCACTATTAGTCCTCCAATGAATTAACAAAGATAAAAAATGGATTTCAATGACAATTCCAGCCTTGAGAAAGGTGCTATTGTGACCATGGTTGAGTTACCCTGCTGATCGTTTGCTCCTTAATGTAACTTTTAATACTACATAGCTGTAGGTTAAATGTGAAGCCATATATTAGAGCTACTATTTCGATGAGAATTTTCAAGTGCAATAACTCCATGATTAGGAGATAGATTTTTTTTTTTCATGCTGTCAGTCTAATAACTTTGTAAGAGATCAATCCTAAAAATGGCTTGTTTAGAAGGGGCACATTCATAAATGTGGAATTCCCACAGCAAAAGAGCTGTGTAATTTGACGTCTGACAAAGTTTTCACAACTGAACCGTACACTATTAACACAAAGAAACAATAAAAAACTTTAGAAGGCTGCTTGTGAGAGTGGGAAAATGTCTGCCTTCAGAAACCACAGAGATGGCATGGGGAGCAAGTCTGCGAGATTTGATTTATAGACGAAGAAAGCTTCTGTCAAAAGGGTTTGAAACCGGTTGTTAGAGCTTAGGCAAGATTGTGTGAGGGGGTATTGTCAGTGCCGCACAAGGAGTTGAGGGCGTCGAATTTTTACTAGCGTGAATTTAAAGTATTGCCTGATCACTGCCAGCTCCAGGAAACCCAGGTAGCGGTGGGAGAAGGAGAAATTTTCCGCTAGGGAAAAATACAAATAATGTAACGTGAAGGTCGTGCCCCGGTACCACTAGCAGGACAGAAGCCTGGGCAGAGGGAGGGAGGAAGGGAAGGACCCTGCTCCTGCTCGCTTGGGGCCGGAGAGGCGCCGCCCGCCCGGTGCCCGCCCGGTGCCCGCGGCGATCCCGCCGCTGCCGCCCCCCCGCGCCTCGGGCTCGCCGGCGGAACAGCGCCCGAGCGGGAGGCAGAAGTTTACTTCCACCTGCCCTGAAGTCGCCGCTGCGCCGGCAGCAGGAGGCGGAGGCGGGGGCGGAGGCA
Source organism: Nicator chloris (assembly GCA_013400495.1). Lineage (NCBI taxonomy): Eukaryota > Metazoa > Chordata > Aves > Passeriformes > Pycnonotidae > Nicator > Nicator chloris. The sequence goes on from WAAE01012936.1 coordinate 12,986, forward strand.
GGCGGGGCAGCCGAGGACCCGGCTCTGGCAGGCTCCGAGGGTCCGGCCGAGTGTAATTCCCCCCTAATCCCCGCCACGGCGGCGCTTCCCTGGCCGAGCTATGTCTGCGGCTTCCCCGCCATGCCGAGTCTAGCGGGGAGCGGGAGGACTGGCGGCCGGGAGGCGCTCAAAATGAAGACCCTGATGGTAAGTGCATTGCTGGCACAGCTCATCCCGGCTCCGGCGGCGGGGAGGAGAGCAGGGGAGCGGCGCGGAGCGGAGCTGCCCCGAGCACCCTGCACACGCTCCAGCCTTCGCCGGGCTGCATCCCCGCGGCTCTCCGGGATCGCGCGAAGGCGGCCAAACCTTGGTGGCAGCAGCCAAGAACTTTCCGCCTGCTTTCTTTTATTCGTGTTGCTCGTGGTTTGCGGGTTTTGTGTGTGTGTGCGTGCCTTTTAAGGAGCGTACAGAAAACCGATCTGCTTAAAGGACGAGGCTGGAGGTAGCTGGGCGGGGGGAAGCGCTACAGTCCCCAACACTCGTTAAAATGCACGAATGAGATGCCCAAAGGGGGACGGCGGCACGGGAATGAGAGGCGCGGGGTAGCCGGGCGCACGGAGGGGAGAAGAGGCGAGGAAGCAGGGCTGGGGGAGAAGGAGGGAGGCAAGGGAGCGGGCTGGCGAGGGCGCAGGAGAACGGAGGGGCTTCCCCAGTTCTCTCCTCGCACTTCTGCCGGCTGTCTGGTGGGTGAAACTTGCGGGTGCGCCGGCGGGGAGGCGGCGCGCCCCGCCGGGCCCCGCGGCGGGGGGAGCCCGCTGAGCCGGCTCTCTCTCTGCCCCCCGCAGCGCCACGGGCTGGCCGTCTGCCTGGCGCTCACCACCATGTGCACCAGCTTGTTGCTCATGTACGGCGGCATCGGCATCGGCGGGGGCCACCCGGAGCCGCGGCGGCGGCAGCAGCAGGTGGCGGCGGTGCCCAGCCGCCCGCCAGAACGCGGCCAGCGCCACCCGGCTTTGCCCGTCGGGGCCGGCCTCCTGGAGGGCTACATCAGCGTCCTGGAGCACAAGGTGAGCCGCCGGCCGCGGGACCTCCCCTCCCTCGCGGACCCCGGGGCAGCCGGGACCCGGCTCTGCCCCGGCCTCCCTCGGGGGGCACCGACTCCGAACCCGCCGAACTCTCCCTGCTGCCCCCCGTGAGATGCCCGGTTCCCCTCGGCGGGGTCGATGTGCCCTGCCTACCTCACTGTCGGGGTTGGCTTAAGCAGCCTGCAGGTGCCGTCGCGCCTGGCCCGAGGGCAGGAATTACCGGGGTCAGGAGCTGGGCTCCAACCCGCTGTTGGGTATTTGTGCAGTGCTGCTTCTCTTCTCCCTTGCACGGTAGAAGGGAGGGGAGGATGAAGTGTTTTGGGTTTTGTTTTTAATGTTGTATGCTCTAGGTACAGTACCAATGTATGTTTATGATGGTATTAGTAAGGGTTAAAGACTGATGTTTATTTACTGGAGGGCAAAGTCAATAGGTAGGTGTTTATTCTTAGCTCATTTTGTCATAGGGAAAAAAAAGTCTCCTGCACAAACGACCTTTTCATCCCCCTTCTGGGAAGCAGAAGTTGTCACCCGTAGTTTCCATTCTCGAAATTGGGGGCACTCCTTTAATGGTGAACAAAATGATGTCCCTCCCCTTGACAGAGGAATTACCAGGCTGTATTGTCAAACTATAATACTTGTTTACCAGAGATAGGCAGACTAAGCCTTTGATAGCTCACAGGACAGATGTAGTGACATAAACTGAGCAAGGTGGCACATCCATGCCAAAGAGATACACAAACTTCAGTAATTTTCTCAGTAGGCAGATTCTTCTGCTTGTTGTTTGGTGTTTGGTTTGTTGCTTTCACCTGCAAATTCCAAGGTCTTCCTCTTCCAAAACCCCAGATACTGTTTAGTGCACACACATCTTGCAGTAAAAATTTACTTTAAGAAATAAACAAGAGAATGAGGATTCACAACCTTCTTATGTTTTCACATCCAGACTGACAACCGCCTGAAAGATATGTTGTCAAACAAGTTACTGGGCTCAGTTTAGAGGTACTGTGTGAAGACTAGTGACTTTGATATACAGAGAGTTTTATTGTTCCTTCTGGCATAACTTTCTATGCAAGAGTTATCTGTAGGCCTCTTAGCACAGAAAAATAGGACATGATGATGCCTTGTAGGCTTTATTTGCTTTCTTACATGGTTCTCCTGGAAATTCTCAAATGTAATATCTATAGAAAAAGCAAGTTTGGCCATGGGCTTCCTACTGTCTGACGTGTATTCCTGTAATTCTTTTGTTCTTCTTGAACATGACTGTAGCAATTGGTGTAGATATATGTGCACATGGCTTTTATATGCAGCAGTAATTGAAAAGACATCTGTGGGTTTTTTGGGATGCATGTGTGAGTAACCTTCTGATTCTGGTAACACCTCACTGGTTTCTCCAGACTCACAAACAGCCCTCATTAACAGGCCATAGTTAAAATCACTGTTCTATTATTTTCCAGGGTAAATTTTAATGTTTCCCCGTGTTTTGGAGAAAGATGATCCTTTGGCTTTTTAATATATTGTAATATGGCCCAAACCCCACAGATACTCTACTTCTGAATTTCATTTCACACAGCTCATTCCTCACAGTAATAATCTGCTGAAGGTTTAATAACTCTTCCACCTAACTTCTGTGGGTCAAAAAGAAATCGTGCTATCCCTGCTGTGTTCCCAGCTTGCTTTGTCTTATTTTAATGCACACGAGATCATGCAGAGAGCTGTGCCACTGTGGTATACAGAGCAGTGAGGACACTGCATTACCATAAGGAGACTGGGGAGAAAGGGGCTTTGTCTCTTGATAATGTATTTATTTATTTTTGTAATTTAATTTGGTAATCCATGTCACAGATTTACAATCCCAGGATACATAGGTTTCATGTGTAATAAAAATGGAGAGTGCAAAAAATCACAAGAATTCGTGGTTTAGAAAAAGAAGGATGCAGGATTGGTGATGGTGAGAAGAGGGAGAGAGATAGCAAGAACTGAGGAATGGTGAGATGTTAAAAGAATGTGTGGTTTGGGTGGGACATTGGAAACTGCAGAGAAGACAGCTTGAACAGCAAGTGAAATGCGGGAATTGGGGAAGTTTTAAGGAATGTGAAGAGAGCTGCAAGAAGAGAGCAAGGTAAAATTCTGTAGCGGGGAGGTCTGGAAGGAGATGAGAAGTATCTTATGTGAGTACAACAGGCTTGCAAGGGTAAGGCAGGAATGAGTTCAGCAATGGTACATGCTATTTTGATAGCAGAGAGGTGGTGGTGGGAAATGACAATGAATGGTGCATTTTTCACTGTTTAGCTTCCTTAATTTCCCATATAGAATCTTGAAATTATCTGTCAGGTTGAATGACCTGAAGCTGAATGATCATTATACAAAATTTATCCTTGGTATGTGTTCATGCAGGAATAACAGGTAGCAGTAGACTGAATGTCTGGATCATTCTTGTGCTTATTTCTGGATCCCATAATTTGCTTTAACAGGAAAATCTCCTTTCATGTTCATGGTGTTGTATCCATTCTGGTGCATTTAATGAGAGTAAGTATGCACATGTATGTAGAAGCTGTATGACAGGCACTGAAGTTATTAATCCATAATCACAATATGAGTATTGACACACGAGATGTGTAAGTATGTGGTAGTAAAGATGTTTCTCTTCAGGGATAAAATATAACAATTGTTCTCATTGTGAAATATCAAGTATTACAAATGTCTGTCACTACTAGCAATACAGCTCATTTAGTAGTGCTGGATGATCATGTATGGAGACTATTTGCCAGAAAATCTGGGCACTTAGTACTAAGTAACAATGATTTTGAAATATAGCCTGCAATATTGTAATTTCCAATTATTTTTCTCCTTTTATTTTATATTCAGTAAGAATTGTAGTTCCTTATCCATACTGTCAAGATAAGCAGGCAGTCTCTCAGAATACAGTAAAATATGTCATTTTCTTTACTGGGTTGAAGAGGTTTTTTGCAGGACTTTCTAGTCTTTGCCTTTATTGTTTCTGCAAGCCCATTTTTCCATGAGTCAAGCATCAGAGATCAGAACCCCTGTACTTAGCTTTAGTAGCCTTTCACAGTTTAGCAGTGTGTACTTAATTTTTGTTGAGCTGAATTCTTGGAACAAAAAAAATAATCAGAAATGCTGTGGATTCAGAGATGAAAGTGGATTCTTGTCATTTCACCTCTGCATGTCCCAGAGTAACAGCAGTTGACAGACATTGTTGATGGATGTTTGAAATTAATAAATGGTATCTCTTTCTGTTCCCAATAGCCAGATGTTGTATCCTAAAAAAATCTCACATTTTGAACAGAAAATATGGTTTGCTGATAGTTGTTATTGAGAGGTCAAGGACTGAAACAAAGTGAAGAAGTGGCGGCTTCTACTTTGAGGAGCTGTTGCTTCCTACAGAGGCACATTGAGTGTAGCACTGCTTAGCTGCTGCATCTGCTCTGCAGTTAGAAAGGACAAGAGTCCTACGCTGTCAAAGTGACATCTTTAATGAACTCTTTGAGTGTTATCCTGAAATTAAAGAGGTTTTGTCACTGGCATTGAGGGAAGCAGAATTATGCTCTTCTCTGGGGAGGCATGGGGATAAGCCTTTCTGTTGATTTATCATAGGGCTAGCAAGAAATTACAATGCTAATATTTTTAAAGCAATTACTGCATACAAATAAGAGAATGTTAACGAAAGTAGGAAACCTAGCACTATTCCAGAACTTGGAAGAAATAAATATTTAACCATTATATTACGATTCTGAAATGAATATGAAAACATGTCTCTGGATAGTTAAAAAGCTTTTTACCCAGTATTGACTCAACAGTTGGTGCTGCAAATAAAATATGAGTTTGTCATGTATGTAATTGAATAATATTTCAAGGATTTTGTTTCTTAGAAAATAAAAAAAAATAAAATCAATCCTGCAGTCAAAATGTATGATTTATTAGAAACACTTTTAAATCCCTTAAAAGCAAATTGAGATCAACATGATAATTTATGTGATGACAATGATTTCTTAATTTATGATAATGTGAATTATCATATGCAAAGAAATCTTGGTGATCCCTCTAAATTAATGCAGATCAGAGAATAGTGTCGTTAATGAAGTGTTTGAGGAAGAGTCATTCTGCAAATAGTGCTGCTATAGCTCCTTAATCTCTGAGCTGCGAAACGTTGCTCTTGGGTGAAACTAGTTTTTCAGGATAGTAAACTTTGTGCACTTAAAACAAGGTGGGACTCTTGTCATGTTTTATATTATTTTTAGTAATTATTAGGTCAAATGAGTTTGGAATTTGAATTTTTACCTCATTAAACCATTGACAGTTTGGGGGGGGCTTCACTAAACCAGCCTTCATAACTAAACATAGAGATGAGAAGGAATCTTTTAGTTCATTTAGTTTTTGAATGAATTTATCACAGAACCATAATGTATCTTACAGCCAAACAGCTTGTCTTGCCTGAGGTGGGATCAAGCCCACAGAGTTAAGTAAACCACGTACCGTAATTTCATTATATGTTCCTATTTGCCCCTGAAATTCTTACCTGCAAAGGAAGGAACACAAACTTTATTATGCAATTAAGGATTTGATGGAGTTTTTATTATGTGAGAGATCCACAAGGGGGAGACTTTATTCTAGAATAACCTTGTTGGGGACACTTCCATCTGTCAGAGACTTAGGCAGGGTGGGAGTCCAAAATACCCTTTGCTCACCACTGTCTTGGCTTCCTGGCTTTTCATATTTTTAGGTACCATAGGTACCAGATAAGCTGTAGGTTTATTTAAATCCTTATAAAGTTGGCATCTTAAAAAAAAAAAAAATACCATGACAGTCAGGGAATGTAACTGAATATCCCCACAAAGAGAGTAGTGACAATTGTTTTTCCAGATTTACCCAGCTTTCGAATAATGACTGTCCTGTCCTTTACAGTTTCTTGCTTTTGAGCTCCTACAGTAGTGTGCTTTTTCAGGTTAACATTCATTTTGATGATCCTTGTCTAAAATTTTTAGCAGTTTCTGTGTGCACTAGCTGCTCACACAGGACAATACAGAGCCCACAGCAATGACAGCAAATTTTGGTACATTTTCCTGTTTTCTAGGTTTCTTGGCATCTCTGCAAGGAACCAGTAGTTCTAGTAGGGCACTGCTTCTCTTTAGAATATCTTGAAATAGTTTTAAATGTTTACATGTAGGTATCAGATGCTGTGCAGTTTATATATTTATTTTATGAAAAAGGCTGTATTCTGTCATTGGACACATCTTTTGTAGAATTCTGACTCCAGTGTGTGCTTGAGAGAGAAATATTAGCTAGGATAATAAGAAAAAGTCATGTGTTACAGTTAACAATGTATTGCCTAATTCTTTCTAAAACAAGTGCTCTTAAAGATGAAATCTAAGTAGCAGGGGTAGTGAGTCCAGGCAGAGGTCAGAATCTATTGCTTAAAAAATCATCTCAAAAGAGCACAGGTACTATTAAATATTGAAATGTCTCTGAAAACTGAAAGATGCTTGGTGTGCATCTAGTGCATGATGTTGTAAATGTTCATTAATGTAATCTGATGGATAAAAACCTACCCAACCACACACTAGCCATGTTCTGATAATTTCCTGGTGATTGGGAAGATAAAGGAGAGAAAATCATTGTTGTAATACTGAAAACAAGAGAAATTTTTGGAGTTTATACCAGGTGAAGATCTTGCCATATTTAATTTGTGACATTATGTGATATAGCCTTATTCTTTCATGGAAACTGAAGCAAAAAAGATTATTTCAGAGACTGTATCACAAGATACTGATGATTTATTTCAGTACAAACATAAATAGTAGGTAGTCAGGTCGAGACGATGCAGAATTGTGTTTTAATTTTCTCACATTTTAAAAAAGTGACATCTCACTGCAATATCTGATACCATATATTGGTCATGATACGTTATCTTATTTTTGCAATTGACCAAGACAAAGTGGGGTTTTTTGTTTTGTTTTGTTTCTTTCTTTTTTTGTTTGTAGAAGAAAAACTGCAGAAACTTGAAGATGTTCGTTTTTGCACTTTTTTTGTGTCGGAGTCTGGATTATATGAATTGTTCACAAATTATCCTGATTTGTGAAAGGTGAAGAATGAGTAAATATGCTCTTTTCCATTTTATGAATATCATACACATAATATTTTAATATGTGGGTGCTGTCTGTTTCCCTCATCTGCTTACCTGTCTTCCTTTGTGAACATACAAAATTCTTAATTCAATGGATTTGCAAAATACTTTCAGGCAGGGAATTGGTGAAACTTTGCTGGTGAAATTTGTTCATCTCTCATGCGAAGTCCCTTAATTCTTTTTCTCTTCACTTTCAGCATTAATTTCAATGACTACATTTGTATTTTTAGTATGTGTTGAAGTATATTTGATAACCATTAAAGTTGCTATATTGTGCACTTCTTTTTCACATGATCTTTCACTGTGAGCATTTTAGGCTATTTTCATCTTCCTGTGAAGACAAAGGGTTCTTTTGAAGGTTTTTAATCCTTGGTGGAAGCAAGTCTGAACTAAATGAGATTTTCAATGACAGGAAATGTAATTTTTACTCACAGCTGATGGATATCTCCCAACAGAGTTCCTTAAATTCTCCCTTTCTGCTTGTCCTGGGGCATAAGTGGATATTGAGTGTCATCCTAACTATGTGATATCCTCAAACCAGTAGATTGCAGGTAGTTTCCTTTTCCCAGTGACCTTCCTTTCGAGTTTAACCTGTATTGCTCAGTAACGCTTCGTGTGCACATCCTTGATGCTGAGGTGGCATTGATACAAAGAACTCAGTGCATTAATTGAACTTCTAATTAGGGCAATTATGATCAAATCAGCAGTCGTTTGGTGCTGATATAAGCAGATGTGACAGCACAAAAGCTACTTCTGAAGGTGAGGTGAAGCATCATGGTCTTTAACCTCACTCGGTTTCACCTCATCCCTAAGCAATCTCCATTAGTCATTGTCCTTTCTCTAATAGTTAAAACCTGAAGTGCTAAGTCCAGGTTAACTACTAAAGTTTGCTGTCAGCTGGAAAAGCAAATATTTTCAGTTCAAAAACTGTTATTAATTGTTCTCTATTGTCATTCTGAAAATAGCCAAATGCAGTTAAAAATAGAAGTCGCATTGGCAGTGAGGGAACAAGTCAAGGCTGAAACTTTCTGCCTTCAGAGTGTCTGTTTGCAACAGAAATGCAAAATACAGATGGAGAAGTGGAGCTCTGAGGTATCCCTTGACAGTCTGTATGAAAGACAGAGCTGGGCACCGCGGAACACGTACACATTGCTATAGAGAATCCAGCACATTTGAAATGGGGTTAGGCAAATCTGGGAACACTTTGTGTCTGGGTTGTATTCAGAGTGACACAGGAAGGAAGAGAAGCACAGTGTGTTTATTGCATGCAATAATGAATACTGAATCCTTACTGAAACTTTGTGAGAGAACTTCAGAGTAATATTTTAAAACACAGAGAGGGAAAACTGATACATATAATAGATTAGTATTTTTTCACAATGACAGTGTAGTACAAAGTGCTCATTGTCCAAGATAAGGGAGCAGTAATGGATTTATATGGTATACAGGCAGCATAGATCAGGTTTTCTTAATTCAGATTTAATAATACGGACTGTTGTAAGTAACACAGAACAAGAATATATAAATACGTGTCTTGTTGTTGAATATATGTTAGGAATTCATTGCAGCTGTAGAAAAATTTCCATTACAGAATGGATGGCTTAGTTAGAAATAACCTGGAAGAGGAAAATGTTTCTCAATAAACATTCAGGATATTTGGAATATGCATTTTTGTTTAACAAATAATATATTTTGAATTTAATGTGCTATTAGCATCCTCAGGTATTGGCATGATGTTAATATTGCAGAAACAAAACACTCTGTAAATTTTGTACTGTTAAAATATATCTTGCCCACAGCTATAGCAGGTCATAAAAGTAGATGTAATAACACTCAGCAGAGCATCAGTCTAAGAGTAAGCTCTAAAGAAAAGAGAAATTCTACAGTGCAAATTTGTGCAAACGTACATCTGTGACAAGCCTTGTGCACAGGAAAGTTAAAGGAGCTATTTTTATGTTTAAGAAATGGCTCTCTGAGAAACAGTGTTCTCGAGACCACATTCACCACCGAGTATGGGCTGCTTACCAGTTTGCCTGCATGAGGTTAAAACCTTTTCTCCCAGTTTGAGACACCAGGCTGTGTTTTGCAGGCAGTAACACCAAGTTACAGCCAACCTCATTCTCTTCTAAACTTTCTTGCCTGCATTACTGTTCTGTGTGGATAGACACTTTTGTTCCATTTCAATGAACTTTACGCTTGTGACTTGTACAAAACAGCACCTGAGGAAGCACATAACTACAGAATCCTAGAACCCTACCATGGATTGGCTTGGAAGGGACATTGAAGATTATTTTGTTTCACTCCTCGGCCCACAGTGGGCAGGGACACTTCCCACTAGACCAGGTTGTTCCCAGCCTTGTAGCACGTGGCCTTGGACGCTTCCAGGGATGGGGCAACCACAGCTTCTCTGGGCAGCCTGTGCCAGGGCCTTACCACGCTCATAGTGAAGAATTTTCTCCTAATATCCGGTCAACACCTATTCTCTTTCAGTTCAAAGCCATTCCCTCTTGTCATAGGATACAATGTTTTCTGCTTCAGCTCTGCTGTATTTCATGTATAGTACACCCCAAATTTAATAAAATGAGGGATGTAATAATCTAAGAACATACTTTAGACAACCACAGTTGACAGGAAGGTACCACGTGGCTGTGAGCTGAAATGATGCAGAGATTCCAAGACTGGCAGAGGCTGGATCAGTAAGTCTGCCTAGTGTAGTTTGAGACAGCCTTGTTAGCTTGAAACCAGAATATTCATGCTGTATCCGAGCGAGTAAATCCTGGTCTTCAGCAGGCACATTTCCTCTAGAGCTGGGCTGGCTCTGCATGGTGCTTTCTGTAGCATTTGGAGGTCTAGATAGGTGGAAGCTACATGGAGTGCCTGGGGAATAGTGGTAAAGACACACTAACAACATATCTGGACAGTTCTCAGGTGCAGTGCCAAGGACTGAAATTGTATTTGGTATTCCAGCTGTTCTTTAACTTTAGCCATCCACGTTATGTACACCTTGTATTTGAAAAGACTGAACCTTTGGCAACATCAAAGACGTGTTTAGCAAACATGGTTTCCAAGACTTGTCCATGGTCCTTATGAGAAAGCTTTTGGCCATATACATGGAAGCAGTGCTCTCTTACCTTTATCCTCAGTCTTAGTGCAGAGCTCAGAGGCTCACAGGGAGTATGTGCTACTGTACAACCTGTGCTATCCCTTCCCTGCTCTCCTCCAGCTTTCAGTGTGGCATCTTTGGGTCAGTCCTTCTGACACTTGGCTTAATTTAATCCATGGAGATTAAAATATTATCCTAAAAAAAATGTGCTCCTAAATTTGGTTGCTGTCTGTTTAGTAGTCCTAATGCTACTGTAATATGGTTAGTTTTACACATCTCAGTGTATTGGTTGACTCTAAAATAGAAACATAAAATACTGGCCTCAAAATACAGCCAGTGGTCTGAATAAGCTGCCAAAGCAATGCAGAGTTAGCACTGCCTGTCCTTGCTCAGCTCATCTGCCTGTGCCTGGATAATTGCAGGTGAACTCCTGTTTTTACAAAACAAAATATGACAAAACACTTCATGTTTTATTTTGATAATTACTTTCTTAATATTTATATTCCATAAAATGGTCATTGTTGGTATTATTGATAACTGTCTAAAATACATTTTACAAATAAAATACCTATAACAAAGTCACTGCTATTTCCATTTGTTCACCTACTTACGTATTCTCTTTGTAACACCACTCCAGATTTCTTTCTGTTTTTAAAAGTAATTCATGAGCCTTGCGAAGACTGAGACAGTTTGTTATAATATTGCTCACATTATCCATGAGAACTACCTCAGCCATGAATGGGACTGTACATAATACCCAGCCCTTCAGTGAGGGTTTTCCCAGTGCCAGCTGACATGATGTCTAAGCATATGTCAGGATGGGATTTTGCCAGCAGACAGGAGCACCCTCTGCCCTCCCTTTGAGCTGGTTGGAGATGCACAGGCTCCGCTCTGGCAGCAGAGCCACTGCTGTTTGCCTGTTGCTGAGCCAGAACTAATAAGCTTGACTGAAAAGCAGGGTTTATTGTCCTGGGCTCAGCATATGTGGTGTGGTTATGAGCTTTCACATGGAGCTTCTGTGAGTTCTACAGTCAACTCCTGGGCAGCACTGGTGTGTGGTTGGCTGTATGGAGCATGGTCAGTATTTGCTTGCATCTCCCAGCAAAAAACTGCTGGTATATGTCCTAATGGCTTCCTAACTCTGCTCCAGAGGAGCCTTTTCAGTCCTCTGCCACACTGCCAGGAATTTTTTGCCTTATATGACTGGAGAATATAATTCAGAGTACTCTTGTTACTTAAATTTTGGTCATTAGTTTACTACATATTTAGTACACTTAACAAAAAAGACTGTTCTTCATAATTTCTTTCTTGTACTGCAGCCTAATATGATAGATGATGTTGTGAGTCACGTTTTCAAAGTTTGAAAGGAGACACTAAATTTGTTTCACAGAGTGTGATTTAGTCATCTGAGTCACCACTTACAACAAAATCTGCTGTTTTCACTGGGCAGATACTTGCTGAAAAAAGATTTTAATTTCTTTGCTTTACAAGATCATGTTTGAGCATGAAGGTATGTGGTTTTTTGCTTGCAATGTGGTTATTTCTGTATGTGCAGGTTGTTTAATTTGTAATGTTTGTGTTTTCATTTGTCTTTTCTGGTATTCTTACCATGTATATATTGCTTTGGAAATATTGACAACTGTATCTTAATTTTGGTCAGTGAAGTTGCTGGTAGGATATTGAGTAATGTCCTCACTAACAAGAGACTGGTTTGCCTCTGAGTCTTAATGTTACTCTTTCCATATGTAATTATCATATTAATGAAATTAATTTTGATCTAATTTTTATGAATAGCCAAAAGCTCTGGTTTTTTACAAGTAGAATTAAAACTAGAGCTGCATTTTTCACTTTTGCTGTATCTGCTTTATGTCTCAGTAGCAGTGCAAAGAAGCAATGAACCTAGTTATAGATATGCTGAATATTCTTTCTCAGGGGTAGTGTTGATGTGTCCCTGATGGTTTAAGGGCATAATTGAGGTACTTTGTGCAGCTGGTACATGTGGAGGAGGGATATCAGGGCCAAGAGGGTATCTCTGGTATTAATGTGTCTGATTTCTTCCAGCACAGTGAACCCTTTTCATCTGTAGCAGTTTATGTAATACAAAACAGCTTTCAGGGTATCTTTAATTATGCCTGTGGACATTTTGGGATGGAAAGTGAAATGAGGCTTTGGAATCACCTTTCACTGCCAGCTGTACTGATTTGAAACTGGCACAGCTTGTTACCCACCTGTAAGTACAGGGATCATGTCCCTACTCTCATGAAAGACACTGGATGTGCAGCATCCTGGGCTTCAGTAGAAGATGTGGGTGGCTCTCAGTGTTTCTGTCAGAGCTCTCAGTGCTGTCAGGATGGAAGAGCAATATATCCCATACACAGACATCCATATAAGCTGTAATAGCATGTATCTTCAGATCAAACTGAGATTTGAGACACCTCACAGGACCTGCAGACCTGTCTTTGAGGTTTTATATTGGTAAGGAGCTCAGTGAGGCAGCTGCACTAGGAACACCTGGAAGCAGAGTGTATGCTAAAAAGAGACTGAGCCACTGTGCTTCTGTCAGTGTTCTCAGACAGACACAGATAGAATAAATGGATTGATGATATGATGCATCAACTTTATTAAATAAAGTTTCTCAGAAATTGTATTTTTTAATTATGCCACTTTCTAGGTATATTTCTCAGCATGTTATGAAATTGACATATATTTGTAGTGCGTAATGTGAAAAAAATAATTTTAACATGAAAATTAATGTCCTAACATTTGAACTTTCAGGTATGTTGGTTAATTTTCACAGTCTATAGCAAATAAAAAAAGAATTCTTTTTGCAAGAGGTGATCTCATCCATGTCATACTAAGTCTAAGCACCTAACAGTTATTTAAGTTGTCAAAACTTCTTAAAACTCCTTGAGTGCATTGTTCACAGCAGGTAGATGAAAACTTTCTGACTGAGATCAGAGGTAAAAACAGCTATAACAGAGCAATGTGTAAGCCAGTTTAGCTGAAATTGAGTCCCTCATGATTGTGAATGATGAGGTTGCATCTACTTGTATTTTTTTTTTTTTTGAAATTGCTTTTTTGTACACCAGTCCTTGCAAAGCACTGAGACTGAAATTCAAAATAGAAGTAATCTCTGAAAAATAGTTTGCCTGGGAAAACAAATAGATCTGTCAAATTATTTTTTGCTTCATATCCTATAGTTGACATCAGTAAAACTACTGAAAATTACATTACATTGTGTTTATTAAAGTTGTGCTCCTAGGCAGTAATACACATAAGACATCTTATACTGCCTTAAGGATTAAGTTAAGCTCCTTTGTCAAGCCTGTTGGTATGGCAGGACTGTTAATCTTTAACTGTCAGACTCTGGTTAGATCCTCTTTAGGCTGAGGCCATGGCTAAGTGCAAAGAAATTAGAATGAATCAACTCCTAATATTTATGCTTTCATGTTTTTGCATGGAGCAATCAATAAAATGAGAAGCTGGTTTAGACATACATATATCTATAAGAAGACTGTATTTCAAGCTCTTATTTAGCAGCAATATATTTGCTTTATGTTTATGATTGTGAAATATGAAGACCAAGTTGGCAGTGTTCAAAAGATTAAATTAATGAAAATAAGATATACACAGAGTGACAGCTAATTGAAAGGAGGACAGGGGATAATTTTGTGAACCTAGTTAAAATTCCAGAGTTATCTACAGTATATCCATGTTTTATTGTTACATCAGTAATTGTTCTTACATTTTCCTTTCAAATTACAACATTAAGTCACAAAAGAAGAAATATGCTAGTGTTGCAGCATATTTAGACATGACAACACTTGAAACAAAACTATATGAAAAATAAGGTGAAAATGGGAAGCAAAGTTGCATTCACTGTGAAGGATAAAAGTTAACATTTTAGCCCTTATAGGGTACAAAACTGGTTGTAAGGAACTGTAGTATTGTGCTATAGGTGTCAAAGGTTTGTGTTTCACTGTGAATTTAATTAATATTGTTCTTGCTAAAATTTGTGAAGAGGAATTTTTTAATAATTATCTGATAATAGCCAACCAGTGCAATTTGTGCAAATATTCTTCAATGAAGTGATACAATGAAGTGATACAACATACAGGTTGTATGTTGAAGCAGTAGGTAAAATATATTGCAAAGAAGCTTTTGAGTGTGATAGGTGCCTAAACTGTCCTTTTCTAATCAGTCTTCAACAAATACAATTTTTTGTGTACTCCTTCAAGTATAGTTTCAAGTGGCTGTTTTTGCATTTTATGCACATATAACCTTCCCATTTTTCTGAAACAAGAGATTTTTTTTCTCAAATCATTCAATAATAATGCTTTCTGCTTACCAATCACCTTGCTTCTGAGGATGTCCAAGTGCTGTAGAAGCATTACATGGAGACTCCTGCCATAAAGTACAGGAGTATTAATTCCTTATGACATAGGAGGATAGTGGAACAAAAAAGTTCAAACCATAGTTTTGATCTTGAGTGTCTGAAGAGGAATTTAATGTAGGAGTTTGGAAAGCTCTGGAGTGTTGAAAACTGGGGGGACTCAGCCTTGGGATAGGCACACAAGCAATCACTTTGAGATGCCTGACTTTCATGCAGGGCTTGGAAGTTAAATTTCAGACCTCATTCTGTGTAGCACTGAAGTTGTGTACAGTGGATTGGGAGAGTGATGCACCTGGAATGGATTTGAGATACCTGCTCTGCTGTGCAGAGCTGCCCATCAGAAAAACACTCAAGTGTGCTTTCAGTCCAGCCCTTCTGCTTGTACAGGGCCATGGTGGGGGATGGTTTAGCCCAGGTAACAGGTAACAAAAAAGAACACAAATTGTGGGTTTCAGTTGCAGATCTTGGAAATGGTGTTTAGAGCATTTGAGTTCCTTCTCTAGGAGCTGTTAAAGCACCTATTTTGAGTTGGAGATCACAACTCCTTGGAGCTTTCCAAAGAACTTTCTAATCTGTTTTATGGAGTGGTGTAACTCCTCCAACTTCATCCTGGGTGGCAGTGTTGGGTGTCCTGCGGGGTTGCCAGGTTTACCTGTCAGACACACAGAAAGAGCAGTTCCTTAAATGCAGATTTGGGTGGTAGCTGAACAAGGCTTTTGTAGACCACACTTGAGGTTCTGGCTTTCAGGTTCTGTCAAAGTGTCATCAGCTATGTCTGAGACACTGAGATCTCATTCTAAATTAGTACACAGGCACTTAAATTAAAGCCTTGATTTTTCAAGCATATTGAGCCACATACACTTTGCAACAACTCTGGTGGCTTAGGGCAGGTTAACTCTTTAGGCATAAGAGTTGATGTGCACAGCAGGGCTGCACTCACAGTGTTTTGGACTCTAATAAACTTCAATGGGGCATGCACACACAGGCACTGAACAGCATTAAATAGGCACCCTCAGGTCTGTAGGGAAACAGTCTATTCATCATACTGGCACCAACTACTTACTTTACTTTAATTTATTATGCCTCGAAATATTTGTGTGTATTTTATGCGGTACTGTATCATGCATTCGGTATTTATTATATGACATTCTATTAAAAATATATTATGTTTAAAAATAAAATATGTGAGTTTCATTGATGGAGAAAAGAATCATGATAATACATTTCAGACTTCTTTTTGCATATTCAAATAGTCTCATCTTATTTTAGTTAAAAGCAAAAGTAAAATCCTTTCCTGACTGCAGAAGATGACCAACAAATAGAATGATTTAAAAGATATTTGAATATAAATGTAGCCAGTAACTGACTGATAGTTTTGGAGTATGCAGTCTATCACACAGTCCCATAAAACAAAGTAGTTTGGGAAGAAGATAAAGTCTTAACAGGTATACGGTAGAATTCTATCTTTAAACACAAAGGTAGAAGTAGTATTTAGGCTGCCAACTGAGTCCTTAACCTCTCCAGGAATGCTGATCCAGAGTTTCCTCGGACACTGAGTTGTGGCAAAATCACTTGGGTTGTGACTGTGTTTGATCTAGTAGATTAAAACAGTGGGTCTCTGAATTCTGTAGACTGTGAGGGCATCCACTGTATGCTTGGTCTTTAGATAGTCCTCAGTTTTCTTTGCCTGAAATTTGCAAAGCCTAAAGAACAAGTACAGAAATTATAAATACAAGAGTGCAGATACAAAAGGTTTCAATTATTTTATGTATAGCAGTAGTGAGATATGAGCAGCTGGGTACCGAAATACAGGATTTATGAAGCATGACCTTTGAAAAAAATTGAGGTCTTCTTTCAGGCTTAGCATTATGCAGCTAAAGATTAAATGACCTCAGTTTTCTTTGCTTTCTATGGATTAGGAATAAATATTTTTCTCTTCCCTTCCAAAGGGTAAAAATAAAGATAAGACAGTTCTATTCTTCTCATTTAAACTAGGAAAGTTTGAGAAGAGAACTGCAAGTAGTGAATCATGTTATCATGGATAACAAAGCTGCAATAAAAGCTGCTGTGCACCCTTTTCAGACTGAGGGTGTTCAGACCAGGCCATTCTGATTAGACACAGAGATACACATATTCCACATTGTTGTAGCTTAAGGTGGATACATGACTCACAAATGATGAACCCTGGCAAATCATCCGTCAAGTGATATTGAGACTCTGTCAGGCAAAACAGACTCAAATAACTCAAATAACTTTTTTTTTTCTTTACTATAATCTATCACTTCTTGTATCTCCTCACACTCTTATATTGACAGATGTTCTTGTAACTTTTCCCCCCTTTGTAGTTCTTGGGAGAACAAAAGCATAACACTGGGTAACTGGGAGCATTCCCACATGCTCTTTGCAGAGCTGGTGAGAGACACACAAGGTCAGGAAATGCTATGAATGAAATATCATTATTCAAAGAACTCAGCCTTGCTTCTGCTAAAACTCTGTGGAATTTTCCCCTGGAAATCAGTGGAAGCAGGATTAGTGCCCAGGTCTGCAGCCCAATCAATTGTTATTAGCAGAGGCTGCCAGTGCTGTGGGTACAGACTGCAAGATGTTAAGCATCAGCTGCTGATCACCTCTCCCATGTTGGTACACAGATATTTTCTGATTCTGCTGTGAACTGTTGAAGTCTATAGATCAATGAAATTTGAAGACAGGAAGGGCAAGGGTCAGGCCAACTCTGTCAGATCCATACATGTTAGGAAAGAGTGTGAGGCTGCAGTCTAGGGCGGCTGAGGGAGCTGAGTTGATTAGTCTAGAGAAAAGGAGGCTCAGTGGACACTATTGCTTCTGAAAGGAGGTTGTAGACAGGTGAGAGTTGGTCTCTTCTTCCAGGTAATAAATTTCTTCACTGAAAGGGTGGTCAAGCATTGGAACAAGCTGCCTGGGGAAGTGGTGGAGTCACCATCCCTGGAAGTGTTCAGAACATGTGTGAATGTGGTGCTCAGGGACATGATTCAGTGTTGAGGGTGACAGTGCTGGGTTAATGGTTGGACTCTTATTAGTCTTTTCCAACCTTAATAATTCTATGGTTCTGTGATGAGGGACACTGAACCTTTCTCTTCCCCTTCTCAAAACTAGCACTCAGCTCAAGTCCCAGTAGTTCCCTGAAAGGCCAGGACTTCTTGCATAAACCACTGACCTTTCTTCTTGATTATCTTTGTGCACTGGTGCTGTCTCTCGGTTAATAGAACTTTGTAATCAGTGAGCTAAGAGGGATAAAATTAAGTCACATATTTTGCTGCTGGTTAGATGTTAATGTGAGTCCTGAATGCCTTTTAAAAGTGTTATTCTAAATCTGAGGAAACGGAGAAAAGCTCTTGTATGTATTCAAAAGCCTAGGAAAACAAACAAAATAACATTTGGCTGATGAGATTGAAGGATGTGTCACATGACTTGAAGCCAGAGATATAGGTACAGAAACTGTTTATAAGTACGAAAGTACCATGCTTTTGTATACTTTTGTATGCTTTTTCGGGAGAGATTTACTATTTTAAATATAAATCCTGTTTGTAAATATTACTACACTAAATGGCTTTGGTTTTTGACCTGTAGCTGAGACCGAAAGAGAAATTCAAATAGCGGAGTATTTCTGGAACTGGACTGTATTACTCTTGTTCTTTATTGTGAGTTAGAGCAGCTCCATGCCATCTCTGAATTTATCCTCTCCTTATGATAATATCATTTGCAATGGTACACAAAGTGGTTCAATTCTGTACTGTTTCCTGCTGTCTATACTAATGGCTCAGGGAGAGGTTGGTGTAAAGCTATTTTTTGACACTTCACAATATCTGCCCACTTGAACACTCCTGTATGATATTTTACAAGGGTGAAATGCACTTAGTGTAAAATTGAACCAGGCTAACTAGTCCTATTTTGGAATCTTTAGGTTAAAACCCCAGCCCTTCAAATGAATCTCTCTGTCTCTGGATGTGCCTCAGGTTTCAGAGTGCTCCCAGCCAAGAAAACTCAGGCTCCGCATCATGAAGTGTTACATACTAGAGCATATGGTTGATAACTTTGTCACAGGCATTAGCAGCATGTTTCAGATGAGGGTGAGAGCTCCATGTCTCCTTACCTTTGCTCAAACTCCCACTTCTAAAAACTCAACTCTCGTTCCTACAGAGGCTGTTGAGAAAGAGTGAAGATGTAAAACAAATGCTATCAGCACCATCATCTGACCACAAATTCAAGAGCTTCAGGAGGGCATTTTCCTGTGTTAAACATTTTTCTAAACACTGTGGGCATATTCTTCTAGGACACCTCCCATGAAATGGTGTTTTCCTAATGCTTTGTTTTGAGAGCATTTAAGATAGGCAAATTATAATTTGGCTTTAGTGAGTGATATTTGTCCATTCATTTGCTTTCTTAATACTGAAATGAAAATAATAGGGCAGTATGTGAGGAATTGTTTATTCAAGGCCATATAAGAAGTGAACTGCTACAAACAGACTTGCTGTTGTTCCTGGCAATGGACTAGTTGGCTTTGGGAGCAAAGCCAAGTGGACGCAGTTAGAGAATAAGATGTTTATTTGTGTTAACCTTACTCCTTTAAGCCTTTTTGCAGAGCAGGCTCTGAGGTGCCAGGTGCTTTCAAACAGGGGACAAGTAGACACTCCCATTCTGTTGGTTGTTCTTTTACCATGATGTACCTCGCACCTGCAGAGCTCTTGCCTGAGTGCTTTGAGCCCTTAGGGTAACAAATGGATCAGTGTGATGGCTCTCATTTTAAAGATGAAATTCCAAGTGGTAATTTCACTATAAACTAGGCAGCCTATGGGTTCAGACTGATCCACAGGGATGCTTCTTAGACTGAAAGGCAGCTGTTTGCTGGGGGACACTCTCCTTCCTAGCCAATGGCTGTCCAGGAGGATCCTGGCAGCTGATCAAGAGGTACAGCCTGACTAGTTGGCACAAGACTTACTCAGTTCACATCTGTACCCACACTTGCTGGAGCTGTTGTATGTCTGCTGTGGTGGTTTGATGAAAGATAACAAATTCTTATTCATTTTAAGGAGCTGACTTACAGCCATGAAATGGGATAGAGACTGAAATTAAATGTTATATTGGGATGGCAAGGTTTTAGTAGCAGGGGTGCTACAGGGGTGAAGTTCCTAAACACTTTCCCCTGTACAACAGTCAGGATGGACCTGCTGCTGCCACATCAGAGACAGTGACAGTGCCTCTGGGGTAACAGATTAAAGAAGCAGGGGGAAAAGCCTGTGAAACAACCTGTGCTGGGGAGAGGAATGAGAATATGTGAGACACTGCTGTGCAGACACCAAGGCCACTGAGGAAGGAGGGGAGGAGGTGCTCCAGGTGCCAGATCAGAGACTCCCCTGCAGCCCATGGTGCCGTGGTGAGGCAGCTGTGCCCCTGCAGCCTTTGGAGGTCCACAATGGAGCAGAGATCCACCTGCAATTCATGGATGACCAGAGCAGGGGGATGTCTGAAGGAAGCTGTGACCCCATGGTAATCCTGAGCTGGAGAAGGCTCCTGGCAGGACCTGTGGACCTGTGAAGAGGGAGCCCACCCTGGAGCAGCTTTGCTGGCAGGGCTTGTGACCATGGGGGTGACCACGTTCAAGCAGCCTGTTCCTGAAGGACTGCACCCCATGGAAGGGACCCACACTGGAACAGTTTGTGAAGAACTGTGGGAAGGACTCATGTTGGAGGAGTTCCTGGTGGACTGTCTCACCTGACAGATACCACATGCTGGAGCAGGGGATGGACTCCCCGTGAGGAGGAAGGAGCAGCAGAGATTGCATGTGATGAACTGACTGCAGCCCCCATTCCCTTCTTCTTGTGTCACTGGGGAAGAGGAGGTAGAGAAAATTGTGAGTGAAGTTAACTTGGGAAGCAGGGATGAGTGAGGGTGTTTTAAGATTTAGCTTCATTTCCCGTTATCCTGCTCTGATTTGATTGACAGCAAATTTAGCTCATTTCCCCAAGTCAAGTCTTTTTTTGCCTGAGAAGGTAATTGGTGATCGATCTCTCCCTGTCTTTACCTCAACCCAGGAGCCTTTTGTTCTATTTTCCCTGTCCTGCTGAGGAGGGAAGTGATGGAACAACTTTGGTGTGTGCTTGATGTCCAGCTAGGGTCAACTCACCACAGATGTTTCCACTTTTGAGTTGAACAATTGTCCTACAAAGTTGCATAACTAAACTGTTTAGGTCTGCCACCAGATGAAGCATCATAATCCTTGGAAAACTGTACACAGGGCACCACAACCAGTATTTTGCAAGCAGGTGACATGTACTTTTTTGTGGAATGATTCAGTGATCTTAATTTTTATTTTACCTTGTGCAGCATATTTAACTGTGAAAGTAGCATGCATTCTTTGGTATTTAATACAGGGACATCTGTGCAATTACTGCTTTTAAAGATATGAGCAAGGGGACACCAGATTCAATATTCTCTCACAGATAAAGCTTATGGAAAGATTCATCAGTTGTGCCTGTCCAGATTTGTCTTTCAGAATGGTCCATCTTATTTGCAGTAAAAATGGGTGTATGGATGGGGTGGGATAGAGATGAGATTTGTAATTCACCTGTAGTGAAATTGTGATATATGGTGGATTTGGTTTAACAAAAGGAAAGCTTTGTGCTTTGAAGCCCAATCATGACAATATAAATCAGCTTTTAGTTACATTGTAGCTGTGTTTACCTCAAACTATTTTTGAGACACCAATGTTAAAGTGAAACATAGTGTAACATTTGTTGTAAAGTCAGAGAAACTCGCCCCGTGGTCTTCTTTTGGTAAAGGTTAAATCCTGTGTTGGAGAAGAGTAATTTCAAAAATCTCAATTGTACTTCATATATCATCTCAGTATGTTTTGGGTTTTTTTGGTGCTAAAGTTCTCTTTTTTGTGTGTTGTTTTCTCACCTCAGTGCAGTCTGTTGCTGTGCATTCAAATGAAATACACTAAGATGTATAATATTTGAAAGCCTCTGCTCTAAAGTCCAGTGAGACACATTTTCTCTTTTACTAGTAGATAGTGATAACCTAAGTCTCTAATCTCATTAGCTTAGAAAAAACACCCCATAGCACTTGTGTGCTTTAAAAAAGCAGGAGGTAGAAGAGACATGATTAAGTTCATAAGAATTGTAAGGACATTATTTCTTTTGCAGTAAAAATACACTTATATTAGTTCAGTATTAATGTTTTGGAAGATAAGGGAGAGAGTCTTTGATTCTGAAGTTAATATACTCATGTCCTGCATGAAAAAATTAGTATTTATATTAGCGTGTTTGTGACAGAACTACAAAATTGCATGTTGATATCTTTTACTATTTATAATTTATGTTTCTGTCAATATTCTTTTTCTTGTTTATCTTATCACCCTGAATAAGATGACCTAGCAACTTTGGTTTCATTTATGATTATTCTCAGGTGTTTTTTTGTTATTCTTGGCAATTACAGAATCTATCCACTCTTCATAGACATGTTTAGCAAGTAACGTTATTGTTTTATTCAAGCCTTTAAATTTGACCGAAATTCATTTATTTGATATTTTGATATAATTGTTTGGGCTTGTGTTAGAAGATTAAGCATATGCTATAGAATATGAATTCCATTTTTTTTGTAAGAAAATTGCTGATGATTTCAGTGTTTGATTTAGATAAATTAAGTTTTATAGGGGACAGAAAAGAAACAAGTGGTAAGAAAATAGTCATCAGATGAACTCTCCATGTATTTGCCATTCATCTGAGCAATTTTCTCCTTGTTTGTGGGTCCATCCTATGCTTCTGGATGTCACAAGTTTCTTATTCCTTTGTGTTATTCTTAAATGTAAATCACAACTTAAATTTGGTTCTCATGCTGTTTTGTTGAAAACGTGGAAAAAGGCTAAAAGGTCAACCATATTTATCTTAATGCAAATTATTTTCAGTAATTGTATTTTCACTCCTCATTGATTCTAATGAGACATAATATAAATGCTCTAAAATCAATATAAAATACAAAGTACTATTTATAGCATTATGAGTTAAAAAAGAGAAATGCCCATTAATATTCATGTGAATTTTGCATGTATTTTATTAGCTGTGCAGTATAATTTATCAGATATGGTACACTGAATCCCATTGAAATCAGTGAGAAATAGATATGTGACTATTCACTGGGCTCACTTACTATAATATTTTAGTTATTTAGAGCTACTAAGTGTTTATTGCCAATATTCTGGCCTTTTTCTTCACCTCCTGGGAGGGCGTTCTCTGAAATTCAGTGCTTTTCCAAACTATCCACTCAAACACACCCTTCAGTCGTGCATCCTTTGGCTGTATCTTTTGGAATGTTAATGACTAGTACTTCCTTAGGGTTATCTTGGTTTTCATCCTGAATGTCAGGTAGCCTGATGTGGTGAACTCGACATTAGGCATTCCAAGTATGTAGACAGAACTTTGATCTTGTACTTGATTAGAATTTATTAAATGAAAATGTCTTGCATGAGATTCTGATGTCCTGGAGTCAGTACTAAATTCATCACTGACATCTGTGGGGCATCTTAAGTAATAAATACTGAAATATATTCTGTGATTCTGTTGTTATTAAGAGGAAAAATATTCTTTACTTTGGGACATACAGTCTCTTGTCTCAAGCAAGCTAGGAGATACATTTCCTTTTGCTTCATTTCTGAAGAACTTCCAGTTCTGTAGAATTGAAAGCCATAGTCCTGCTAGCATATAGGCTGTTGAGCTGTTGTAATAGTCATAGTTGTATCAGTGTTTTGTTTAGTAATGTATGTGACAGACATGAGAGGTTGTACTGTAGATCTGCAGTCCTAAAACCAAAGGATGCTAAAGGACTGAGTTGCTCTAGGTTGAACTTAATGGACTGATACCTATGGTAGAATTCATTTATTCTGGAGAGATACATGAAGGGTGATGGAATCGTAGAATAATTTAGGCTGGAAAAGTCCTCTAAGATCATCAAGTCCCACTGTTAATCCAGCACTGCCAAGTCCATGTATATGTGTGTGTCTATACATACATACATACATATACATACACACACATATATATGTATGTATGTAATGAGATCATATATAATAGATCATTGTAACATGCACACTGGAAACTATTTTGGTTCCTGGAATATGAGAAAAACTGAAATATGGAGGTACTGGTATCATGAATTTTAACACTTGAATTAGAAACTTGACTTGTTTATACACCACCTACTTGCAGCTTTTAAGCTGAACTAATTAAACTCCTGTCTCCCGTCCTATACATTCATTAGCACAAACTCTAGCTTTTTGAAATAATAAAAAAGTGTTCTGAGCTTTGTAGCTTCCCTTCTTTTTGGAGTACAATTCTATGGGGTTTTTTAAAATTATTTTTAAGATTCTAGTTTAAGTTCAACTGCTCTGAACAGAATGTAGTATCATTCAGTCTTTTGAACACTTCTGTAATATTGGTCAAATGATTCCTACTGTCTGCTTGAAGCTGGAACTAACACAGTTCATATGCTTTTCACTGTAAGTCTGGTCTTTGACTTTGGGTGTAAGGAAAGTCCTTTTCCATGTTCTTTTGTGTTCCCTGCAGGATTTCATTGGTGTTTTGCAAGTGTCTGAAGAGTTGGTGTGCCTTTGTATTAACACAGTTCTTGGTATTTTAGGATAGAAGTGTGATACAGGGTCTGGTTTTTTGCACAGATCTGGGGAACAGAGTTTAATTCAAGCACCTTTTAATCAACAAAAGTAGTTTCATTACTTCTAATGGCTCATTTACCTACTGCTGGTTTTGTGTTGTAGAAGACTGGGATTGAAATTTTCCTCCCTGAAGCAGAAGTTTGAAAGTCAGAGCAGCAGCAGTGGCAGGAGCCACAGCCCTCTGTGCTTTTCATCCTGCCGGGTGCTGTGTCTGCAGTTCACCCTGCAGCTGTCCTGTGTGGGGTTTGTGCTGCATGAGGTTCATCCTGTGTGAGGTTTGTCCTCAGTGGAGTTCATCCTGTGTGGAGTTCATGCTCCAGCCCCCTCCCTGGGCAGTTTCTCTCCTGTCAGCACCTCGTGCTGTATTACCTGGTTTGGTTGGTAGATGGAATGAGCTTTTGATCACCGTCCTTTTTTAACCAGGTTTTGATGTCAGGAAGAAAGCTGATGAATGCTTTTTTTCCTGATCATTTCTGAGGAGGTATGTTTGAAGGACCATGAATTGTGTTCCCACTTACTGAAGAAATTATCTTTAAAAATTATCTCATGTCAGTATCCATTATATTTTCTAGTATTCTCCTTGATACTTCTGCATTTTGTCTACTCCATAAACACTATTCTTCATGAAATTTAACATTTTCTTGCCTTTAGCCCTGCCTTCTTTTTTTGCTTTCTACTTTCTACCTTTCTGCTTGCTTAGATAATCGTGTTTCATGTTTTGTTTTACTTCTGCCTTTCGGTGTTCCCAGACTTCAGTTGTATCTTTGTGCTAAGTACACCTTGGAGGCTTATGGCACTAATCGGGGCTTATGATGCTTGTTTTGCCTATTACATATAATAAGGATCAATACCTCAGCTTGATTCCACCTAAGACTTCCATGTCTTTTAACAGGAATTAGGTTTGAGCCCCGTAACTCTGGCTAATGCTAGATATCACATCTGTATTCCAACTACTGAGGACAGTTTTCCTGTTCAGGAACAGCTGGAGATTTGGAGAACTGTAGCTCCTCCGTGACCACGGTCAAATTACCCAAAACTCGGAGCTCAAAAAAGCCAGGCCTCCCTGGAGTAAGTCTAGTCAGGCATCCAGCCTGGAGCTGGGCAGAATTTCTCAATCTGATGTAATTACACAGGTCTATCTTTAAATTCTGTTTCTGCGGATGCATTTAGTTTGTCATAGAAAGTCTTAATCCTAAAAAAAGAGGGGGTTTAAATTTAATAATTGAACAGATCTATGGTGAATTACAAACTACACTGTAATACAAATAAAGTTAAATTTGATGCCATGTGCCCAAATCTTCATATTAGTTACTAATTTAAAGCTATCCTATATGGTCAGTTATTTGCAGTTGTAAATATTCTTTGTTATTATGTATCAGGAGCTTCTGTGGTTAGCTTGTTTGACTACAGTTGTAGATATGTTTTGACAACCATAAACATTTGTTTTTACCTTTGTAAGTGATTGTAGGTGTAAGTGATTTCCTTTGTAGATATAGCCCAGATTATAACAAATGTTATTTTAGCTATTTAATGGATAAATTAATAGCCTGCACTTTAGCAATTTTAATGGACATTCATGAATAAGCTATGGGAGAGAGTTAGTCCCTTTGAGCATTGCTGTGTGTTGTCCTAAAATGAGGCTGAGGTTTGGTGACTCTAGTTTGTGGAGAAATTAATGATATTGAATATAAAAAATAACTTTAATGCATAGTAGATTTCCCTGTGTTTTGAAGATCAAAGAAAGCATAAACATGAAAACAAATAGAATCTTTTTACTTATTTTGCTCTAAGATAAAGTTGAATCCCAAGTGGAATGAAATTTAATTATTGATTTAATGTCAAATAACTTGCATGGCAAGAGTGTTTCTTCAGTTGTTCTTTAGTGAATGGAATTGATCTGAAGGCGTTGCATATAGTTCAAACACTTTGTGCTTACAGGTGAGCCATGTTATAATAATAGTGAGAGGATGAGTTTCTTTCATAATTCTCCCAGAGTATTCTGTATATAAAAGGACCAGCCTTAAAACATACTTTGATATCAGTATGACTGGATTCTTGTAGGGGCAACCCACCAGAAAACACAAATATGTCAAGTGTTTGTTTGTTGTTTTGGTTTTGTTGTTGTTTGGTTTGGTTTGGTTTGTTTTTTCTGGTAGATATTTCAAAACCACATCTTTATAGTTCATATAACATATTTTTTTATATCTGTAATTTTTTTTTTTTTTTAATAGAAAAGCATTTTAGGAGAACCAAGTAACCCTGAAGAAGTTTCCCTGAGAGGAAAAGCAGTTTCCAGGAAGCTTAGGTTTTGTTTGTTTTTCTAAATAAACAATTTTCAAAACAGATGTTTTTGAAGTATTTTCTGTGAAAAGAATCTGTGCTCAAATTGTGACCATCATCATCAGTATTTTGCTTTTCTTCAAGAGTTGGAATTGGTTAGTAATGACCATGGTGGGGTATTAGTTTGAGAGGTAAAGGTGTGCCATTAAGAACTTGTGTTCATTGTGCAAATCCTTCATTGCCTTTCACATTCCTGTTACAATGTTTTAAGCTTGCCCATTAAGTACATGTAACTGAATATTTACCTACATCTGTAAATATTTCAGGCCAGGAATCACCTAGCTCCTTCCAAACAGTTCTCCTTGACTCCTAGTGCCTTCACTGCATAATTTCAGATTATTAAATGAAAATAAACTCCTGAAAACCCAAAACTTATTTTGTAGTCTGAAATGTTCTGTTATGAGCTAGCATCTGATGCAATAATTCAAGTTCCAGTGTTACAGTATGTCAGGGGTTCAGTGAATAATCAGGGCAAATCACTTTTCTCTGTACTAACAAATTGGGTGTTTTCAAGTGTACCATATTTTCAACTTGATAAATGTTTAATGATGACAGCATTTAATTATGTGTTCAAATTCCAAAGATTATGTTTATCATGAATTATTTACAAGGGTGAAGATTTTATTCAATTTTTTTTTTGTTCAGTATGGATTACTTTAGGAAAAGGGATTTCAGAATTGATTTAATGCCTATTTAATACCTAACTAACTTCGGCTTTCTGATGCTTCATAAACCCTTTGATGGGGGGGAGGCAGGGACTGGGAATGTTTAGCCAAACATTTAATCTTTATTTCCAGATCACAGGATATTCTGAGTTGGAAGGGACCCAAAAGGATCATCAACTCCAACTCTCTTAAATGAATGGCCCATACAAAAGATGAACCCCACCCCATTTTCAGTTTCATGTTGTACCTTAAGATATTAAAATGCATGAATTTTTGTGCATTTATGGGGAAAGTCTTTTTGAGAAGGATCAGAATAAAGGACAGTATCTTTTGGAACAGAGATCAATTGATACTCTGTGTAAATCAGCATACACTCCACTAATCCTTCAAAGTACAGATTATAGAGTGATTTTTATTTTTTTCAAGGATGGTTAAGTTCTACTTATTACATTTGGTCGCATGATTCAAGCTGGGCTGAACTACCCTTTCTGCAGTTGTAGTGGATTGCTGTGAGTGGAACAAATTAGTGTCACCTTGGCCAGAGAGCTGGAAAGAAATGAGCACTGGGATGTTGGTGGGGTAGGGTCCCTAGCGAATTGCAGTGTAGAACCTTTTCTGTTACTGTGTTTATTTTAAGGCACAAGAGGGGAGCCAAGCCTCAATGTGCTGGGAAGTCTATAAACATGTAATAAATAGATCAATTGCCAGACCTAAAGAATTTGAGGGCTAAATCAGATGAAAGTAGGTAAGGCAAGAAGTTGCAAGGTAAAGCATAAAGTAACAGATGACTGTTACAGTATTCTTGTGTCTGAACCCTGAGAAGTCTTGGTAAGTGATAAAAGTATTGTAGATACAGATTATCTCATTTTGATACAGTTACATGGCAATTTAAATGATGTAAGTGTATCAAACACTAGGGGGAAAAAAGTGGAAAAGAAAGCATCAGAAGATAAAATCGATAACTGCACTACCTACAAATGTCTATGCTGATTATATGTGCCTCTGCAGTGAAAAGTTCCTTCAGTATAGCAAAAAAGGTTCTCAACTCCTGTCACCCAAAGTGATTTGTTTTGTTAGTAGAACTGAGGTTCTCAGTACGAGTGTGAGGAGGCATGCCTGTGTGTGTCACTCCTGGTTAGGCTGTGGTAGATGGACTAAAATGTGCTACAGTGTATAAAAATATACTCAATGAGATTATTAACTACTTACTAGGCTGCAGAGGAAGGTTGAAATACTTCTTCAGATCGCGGACATCAAAGCAACATGTCTGATGCATGTGAAATGTCTACTGTGGGGATTACCCCATGTATCAGGTACCTTTTTCAGTTAATGTCTGTACGCCCATTGCTTTCTCAGATCAGCCATCTCGTGTCCTTGTATTTGGTTGTGGTCCATTATGAATACAAAAGGCCATATTTTTGATACTACTCAGCATCTGTAGACATATCACTTCAGGCACACAGTGAGGAAAGGAGCTTTTGGAGATATGCATTTTAGTGGCATATGAATATGAAAGAATTTTTGCATGATACGTCTAATTCTTGAAGTATGTCTTGAAGGAGCAAGCTTAACATTAGAATGAGTTTTGAAAGAAAGATTCAGCCTCATTTGGGTTTGCTGTTGTGACACTGCTCATCAGCTGTGTAACACTGTGAGGTACTTCAGCATCTGTCAGACTTGTAATCTGATGAGCTATACTTGGAATAAACCTGAGTTGATGAAACAATCAGTGAGCCTTTGGCTCTCTCAGAACTGATTAGTGAAAATCGAGCTGGTCTTTGCTTGTGTGACACATAGCACTGTGCTCTATGTACTAAGGCTGAACCGTGGAGATTTTGCACCATGCCTGACCATGACTTAATGCTAATAGCTGCTAAGGGCATGGTTGCCTCATTACAGAGAGCCTACATCCTTGCAAACATTAGAATTGTGATTATATAAATACTTCAGTATTTGCTGGCAGGTTGGGCAGTTTCTTATTCCAGACAGCTCTGGTCATTTTTCCATAGATATCAGTAGTGCGGTGACTGCTAAATGCAGAGGAATGATTGATTCAAATTTATGCGTGTTAATTTTCAAACTTCTGTCTAGACTCCATAAAATTAACCAGTCATCCATGGAGATACAACTGAATTTTAAGGTATTGCTTGACACAGTCTGACACGTGCTCATGTGATACCTGCACAAAAAGCAGTGACTGCTTGCTGTGTAACTGATGTATGACACATACAATACCCTGTGTGGAATATACTGCTCTGTGCATTTGTTCTGTAATAAATGCACTCAATGTGGTTCAGGGAAACCTTCTATTGGAGAAGGATTTGTACAAACCAATTGATGTGATTACTCACATATATCAGATTAAGGGATTGGTCTCGAAGTCTGTGTGTTTATTTGAAAGTACAGTCAAGGTTTGTGGCTTTCATCTGCAAGCAAACAAGAATACTACAAAATAAACTGATGTAGTGTTATATGGAGTGACTTGATCCAAAATCTGTCTAATAATAATTCAGCGAAATTCCAGGATGTCTTTGGCATTCTACATTAGTATCAAGTAATTATCTCCAGCTCAGATAAAATGAGGGTCAAGATTGGTTCTGGCTCTTAGAGCTGGAGTGTTGCTTGTGTTATTGAACATGTAAATTTAAAGCTGCATTAGGAAGAGATGAAAAAAAGATCCTCCAAAGTGAATTACATAGTGACATTTTTGAAAGACTGGTCTCAAGTTTTTTTAGAGGTAAAAGAGGGTTACTGGCAATTAAATCTGTGTTGGTTGGACACAAGCTGCCATAAATTGCCATTAGTGAAATACTTCTTGTGTTGAGCTCAGTATCTCGTGTGTAAGGCTCTTAACTGGAAAGATCTAAATTCTTATGAAATTATTACACTAGGTGTATAATTTGGCATTTTGTGAATCTCATCAAAATTATAAATATGGGAGAAAGATCATAGCCTGTTGCCTTATCCTGACACACTTTAGACTAGTAAAATAGTAAATGGTGCCACTTGGTTAGTGTGGCTTACTCTGGCCCTGCCATCATGGTATCATTGTACTAAGGTGTGACAGACAATGCCAGCTAAATGTTTGGCTGGTACCTCTAAATATTACAAATACTATTTGACCTATGTGTCCTTTATCTGATGCCTAATTTCAGATCATTTGATATGAAACTGGTGTTGCTGTGGATGTCATGCTGCAGCAGTTACAAGGGCTTTCCTGCCCAGCCTTTCCTTCATGACAGGACCTTTCCCCACACATTGTCTTCTTCATGTGTGTTCTCCTCAAAACCTACAGACACTTTTTGCAGGGGTCATACAACAGTTCAGCTTTTGCTTTGGAGAAGAGTGTGAACAGCTCTTCCCACCACTCCTGTGGCCCAGGAGCTCCATTTGAGCTCAGCCGAAGGCTAATTGACACCAACACCAACTCTGCAGGAGTGCCAGCCTCCAGCTGTGTCCCAGCCCTGCTCAGCCGACCCAACCCTGAGGATGACATCCAGGCCTGGCCTCAGCGCATCCCTCTCCACAGGGATCTGCCCGTGCCCAGGGCTGGGGCTGTCCCCAGCTGTCCTATTCCCTGGCTGGAAATCTGAGGCTGTGCCCTGCCAGCTCCATGGGGAGCCCCCACTGCTTCTGCATCCCAGGGAGCTGCTGGACCTCAGTGCACACAGCTGCCATGATAGTGTGGTATGATCAGCACCTGCTAGTTTTAATATAATTCAGTATCTCATGGGTTTAGGACCCTGATTTTACAGTGATATCAGCGTATTAGCCATCACCATGGGAAGGGATCAAGCTGCACAGAACAATATTAATCCTTGAAACAGTTTGAAAATGTTCAAAATTCTAATATGAGATTATTTTTTTCACTGAGGAGGATGCGGCAAATCTCAGCTGATAGATTGTGTGACTAAGCCAATTCCTTTCCTGTGTGAATACATTAACTGTGATGATAATACCCTGAGAAATCCAGAGGGTCAGTTCTTCAAAAGTAGTTTGATGAAAATTTGCATTTATTTGAAACAGATTTCAGTGTGTATCTGTATTAAAGATCTAGGTGAAAATATTTTAAAATCCACATATGAAATAGGAATAATGGAATTTAACATTTTTTGACTGTGACTGTGTTAGGTGAATGTATTGGTTAGCTGTCCATCATTACTGTGATTCTCACCTAACTTTCTAAATCAGTATTTGTGTGGAGGTTTGTTGGAGTTAATCACTTTATTATTATGACCCCTGTAAATCCAAATATAAAAATATATTCTCAGTTGTTTATATTCATTTCTTCTAGCACAAGAAGAATGCTTTAGAGTATGAATTTGCATCAGAATAATTCATAAAGCAGTTTGTTTCAGGGCTGTTTATTCCCTTCCAAGCTCTCTCACAAAGTAGGCCCAGTAAAATTATGAATATTGAGGGGTTTTTGTTAATCACTTGTACAGTTGTCTCACGGGAGCAACTTGATCCTGGACAGGGATTTAGTAGACTGTGGGTGCAAGTTAGGATTACAGGAGGCATTGCCAAAGAATGCAGCTGGAGATAATAGTGCTGAATGCAAGAGATGAACAACACAAACACTGACATGAGTTTCCATGCCCTAACAGAGTTGGTGAAGAGATCCAGGCAAAGTAAGACATTATGTATGTTCATCCCAGCACATCACAGCTAAGAGGAGAAAAAACTCATGTAATAGAGTTGTTGGTACCACGGCAAAACATTTCAAGTAGGTTGGTGCCTGGAATCTATCTGGACTGTATCTACATCTACCCCCAGCAGAGGAAGGTGTAATATTTTCACAATAAAAATAACTTTGGTTGTAGTCATGAGTTGTGTTGGTATTTCAGAGGAACATGTGTGGTTAGCAGGTAGGATGGTTCTGTCAGTGTGAGTCGTTTCAGTTTTACCAACAGATACTCCTGTCTGAGCAGCTGTCCTGCAGAGGTCTGTTGCTTGCTTCTCAGACAGCTTTGCCTTGTAAACATTTTGGTTCTTATCAGCCCTGTCAAGAGGCAGACAGTCTGCTGCTCTGTCTATACATTAAATTGTATTCTGAAAATGGAAATATTTGGAACACAAATGCTTTGAATAAATATTCGAAGCAGCACAGTGATACATTGCAGCAAAAAATAATGAAAATGCTATGCTCAGTGTTGCAAAGTGATAACTCCATTGAAAGCACCTTGTGGTGGTGGCTGTGTTTCTGTTTGCTATAATTGTACAATGTGGAGAAGTGTTAATGGAAAGCTTGTTTGTGCAAACCCTGAGGAGGACATCACTGAGATGCTGAGTTCCCTTTGTGTTCATGATGGCATGCCTTTGCTGTACAAACAAAAGACAACTGCTTTTTTCAAATGCTTTTTTAATCAAGAACACAATTTTGCCCTTTTCTGTCAAAACATGCCCTCTTTTGTTGGGACTGGTCTACGTGCACTTTTCATTCCATTATGTTCACATCCCTAATGGAAATAGTTGTCTTCTGCCATGGGCACAGATGTATAGTGTCAAGATACCTTATCCCAGAGATTTCCTTTATTCTTGCTTTCTAATTCTTGCTTATTGTGGAACAAACACCTTTGTACCTCTAAGTCTCCATCCACATTAAGACAATTGTACCACTTTAATTACACTTTTATAATTAAATGATATGACTTCTGCACTATATTTCATTGAACACCTTGCTTTTGAAGTGTTTTTTAAAGATATTAATCTTACTCCTAACATGTTTGTGTATAATCCTACCTCTCAGTGCCAGTGGTCTATTATGTGTATCTAGGTCCCTGATGGTGCTTTGTATCCTCAAGTCATTTAGGCCTTTCTCTGTTCATAATGACATGACTGACCCCTTGGAGGCAATTCCTTGAAAGAAGATAACAGTTTCCCCTGACCTTGACCACCAAGCTGACTGTTGTGTTCAGCTCTCCTGAGGACACTGTTCTGTTTCCCTCAGGAATGTGAAAAAGTAATTTCCCCAGATAACAGCCAAAAACCCAATTAAGCTTAGATTAAAGAAAAAGAGGATTTATTGGCATTTTGTGGAATAGAGAGAAAAGGAAAATATAAGATAGGAGATATTAAATTGCCCAAGGTAGAGACACAGACTGTCCAGTTTCTAGCATTGCTCTTCAGTTTACTGAATAATTGGTGGAATTTTAGCTGGTTTTAACCACATAACAGTCAAACATTGTCTCTGTCACAGCCCAAAGCCATGTCTGTCTTTTTCTGTCAGAGCTGGAAAGCCTGTGACACGCTGTCTTTGAAACACTGTGTGAGGCTGGAAAACCCCCTCAGTGACTTGGTCTCTGAATTTGATGTGAAGGTCTCAGTAGTTACCAAACATGTTTATTTTCCCTGTGGGATGCTAAAAGACATGCAGATTGGACCAAGTGCAAAAGATTTTAATTTCCGTTTTCCTGGTACACTGTGTTTCCACACATGCTTTTTTAACACCTTTTGTACAATGTATTTTACAGCTCATTGTTATATTCCAGATGATCCATTGTCTTCTCATTACCTGTTTGAATAGACACTAGGTACTTCCTAGTTTGAAACACAAGAACATGAACTATTTGCCTATTTTTAATTAACCCTCTCTTTGTATAGATTTTGACTGCCTTTAGTAACTGTCAGGTTTCTTGGCCAGTTGAATAAACAGCTTCTTGCATGCATTTCAATTACTGCACTATTATATTGCTAATGAGTCTAACCAACAGTTTCTTGGAGGCAATCTTAATTTAGCGATTTCATTCACATTTTTATACAGGTACAGTGTTCCAGCTATGTTATTAATGGTGCCATCTCAGCTTTAGAGGTGGATAGAGAATTAAAAATCAGCATGACAAATACATCACGTATAATTCAAATTGTGAAGCCATGTTATAACTTATCCTAAGTTATTTTCATACCACAGAGTCCCAAACTGTTTTACAGTGTATACACAGAATGTACATTGTACAGACCATTCTGCCCTCAAAAGGCAGCAGCCAAATGTGCAGTATTTGGCTTGGGAAGGTTTAGTCATGGTCAAAACATGACTGTTGTGAACCAGACATACCATCTTCCTCTCTGGGAGCAGGCAGAACTTTAGGGCTTTTATGGTCTAGTTGGGAGGGTTTCCTCAGGACAAACAGAGTGAGCCTTGCAAGGTGAAAGGTCGAGCTTATTGGTCTTACCAGTATAGCCAAGTTCTTACCAAAACCAATGTTTATGTGTACAGTTGCAAATTTTGATGTTGCAGCAGCATACAGAATATTCTGTGAAGCTCTGATCTGATGGACAGCTGCAAAAGCAGTGGGATAAACAGCAGTAGGATGATTTGTAAATGAACCTTAGGTCTTTTGTAGTTAGAGAGAGGAAACGTGATTAGAAATAATTCTTACTATACTATTAAAACTTGGGCTTAGCTTTTTGCCTGATAGTTAAAGTCAACTTTGGAGCTATTGTATTAGGAAAGCAACCAAAGAAATTCCAGGGTCAAATGTAAAACAGCATCAGGAAGGTCAGAGAGATGCATTTGCAAGTCAAGAAGACATTGAAGGGGATCTAATTATAGGCTTAATTGCTGTAGGTAATGACAATTCAAGCTACTATATTTAACATAGCCTGGATAATATAACTGAGGTCATCCAACTGATGAATCAACAAATCCAAAGCAGATTTTCAGGAAACATTTAGGAAAAAAGGGAAAGTCCGAGACCCACAGAAGCCAAGAAGACTTTAATCAGTGAGCCAGGTTTTCCAGCAGTGCCCAGGTTTCACCCTTAGCACAGGAAGGCTATGGCTTTGCTTCAATGTGATTATTCATAGATTTCTATTATTGTATCTGATTATCATTTTGCTGGAGCAATGCTCATGATTCTCTCTGGGGTTTAGAGCTGGAATTTGATCCAGGGAACTATGATCCCATTACCTGACCCATTTCTGGCTTGCATGATGACTTTGGCTGAGGAATGTGGGAATATTTTATGATTATTTGCTCCTTATTCTCTTCACAACTACCAATCTGTCTTCATAAAAGCTTAAACATCTATGATGAGCAGTCCTATGTAAGTGCAGTAACTTGATGCTCAAGGAAGAGACAAGCAAGGCTCGGTGAAGACTTGACTTAGGTGGGTGAAGTTAGTTGCATTTACTGCATTCCTACTTGCTCATATTTGTAGTTCACAAAAGTGGAAACAATGTGGTATTTGTTCATGGTCTGTGAAACAAAATCACATTTTTAGTCTTGCATTTCAGTTGGTCTCATTTTTATGAACTTTGCAGTTGTGTTTCACTTGGGATGTATTTGGCTGCTTGACAAAGTGACTGGAGATTTATAATTCCTTATTAGTAACTCAGGGCTCTAAAGGGAATAACAGAGTACTTATTTACTTTTCTAGGTCAGACTCATGATGCAGGAGTTTAATGAACTTCTGCTAAACAGGAATTGAAGCAGAATTAAAATCTCAGAGTTCATCTGTCCAACAAGGTTATTAATCTTATTTTCTATAGGTTAGCTATTTTTTATTGCACAGGGTAGTTTAGGCTGTATTTTCTAAGTAATCAGCCAAGAATATGAGACTGTCATACAGAACCTGGTATTAAGTCAATGCACTGATGTGATTTTGCTTTGAAATTGCATTATGTCAAATAACTGTATTTATGTATCAGTGTTTGGGGCAGTAAGATCCCAGTTCACACGTGCTGAAAAAGAATTTGTGATTCATGTTAGCACCCTAAATATTGCTGCGGTTTTGATGCCTCTCAGATGTTATTTGTATGAATAAGGTGGGCACTCCTTTGTCAAGTATACATTGAAATCTATCTTTAGGAAGAAAGGTACAGTATTTATGCTTTCCTGTTAGTGTGAAAGTAATACAGTGCTTCATGTTCTTACAGGAGATAAACATTGGGGTTTACTTGATGGTGCAAAATTAATGATGGAGATAAAGATGCATGAAAGGAAGACAAAAACATGTTACATAAGTAGAGTCAAGCTTTGCATTGGACTTGTATGGCAGGAAATAACATCTCTTATAACATTCAGGAAGGTCTGTGAAAGTGGGTAATATATTTGAAGTATTTGAATTGATACTGTTTAAGCCCAGGAGATGTAACTGTGTATGGACATAAAATGCCAAATCTTCTTAGTTTATGTAGTATTCAGTATATATATATATACATTAGCATAGGTATAAGACAGAATATAGTTATCTGGGGGAAAAACCCAAAAAACTTAAATACGACCCAAGAGATAATAGAAAACAATGAGGGAGAGATTATCTTAAATATCTATCTTTATGCTTATTCCTAGCTCTGAGGAAATACCTTCCTTCTCATTGTCCTAATGCTGGTCCTGAAGTAAGTTCCTCTGCCCTTTTTTCAAAAATTGGTGATCAAGGTAAACTTTGCAAAAATCCTCTGAGCCCTCCGATAAACAAGGAGGTCCTTTGCTTTGCCATGGAGAGTAGCCTGGTCATTAGGGTGCTTATCTACAGTGCAGGAGGCAAACCCTTCATTCTTCCCTGGTCAGAAGAGATTTACAATTCTTTCTCACGGATGCAACCCTAATATTTAAACTACAAACTCGTGTAGGGGTCAGACTGCTTTGTACTTCTGTTTGAAGCTGTGCCTGTAGGCTCAGAGGTCTGAGCAATGGGGAGTGTGAGCTGAATGCTGGGAAGAGCTGGGTTCAACCACTGCTCTGTCTGGATCTTATCCAATGACCATTTTACACAGAGCTCCTGAAAGCCCTCAGGGCCATGATGAGCTTCTTGAGCCATCAGGCAAGCCTGTTGTGCACTCTCTGTTCACCATCTCTTCTCCTTATTCTCTCTTTGGCTTGTTTCTGCATTAAGTAATGGAAAGGAGTATTGAACTTAAAAATTAATTTTCTGCCTTACTCCTCATCAACCAAGTGGCCAACTGGCAGAGAGTTTCGAATCCTAATTATGCTCAACAATATAAGAGAGAAAGCACCTGGCATCCAAATATTGAGCTAGGCTCTGAGAGATACGGGAGAAAAACTAGGCTGTAAGAGATACAGCCATTTTATTAAATGAATCTGATGTGGAAGAGAGGGGGAGGAGGGATTTTTTAAATTGCTTTTCTGGTTTTGACCAGAGAATTACTTGGATCAAAAGCAATAAACTACCATTATTCTTGTAAAAACCACTTAAGCAGAACTTCAAATAGTAAGATGAAGTTCCTATTTAGTAGTAATCAAGTGAGGCTGTTCTCATGTGACAGCTAAGCAGAGAAGTGGATATAGGAAGCTTTCAAAGCACTATTGGTCAGCCTGATTTCATGGTTGGTCAGTGGAAGGACTGGTTGTAGTTGTTTGTTTGCCACAAAGAAAGATGAAAGTAGGAAATTCTAGAGCTTTTGAGGGGAATGCCTTGTCCAAACGGCAGTGGAGGTTGTTGCCTTCTGTAGGATATGCATAATGGGAATAACTTCTTGTGTACTACTGTTAATGTTGATGGGAGGACATTGGACCCCAGACCTACACTAAGGAGTCATGTAGATGGTGAGAGAGGAGAAAAGATGTGATCACAGCCAGGCATAGTGGTTTTAGAGGAGATGGTAACATAGAAGGATTTGTAATGTAAAGCTGGCAGAATTTGGCATGGTTGAGGGGGTGATGCAACTTGCCTAGTAAAAAGCATTTTCTTTACTGTATAGCTGAATCTCTGCTAAGATTGCTTTTTCCCAACATAACATACTTGTTTTGCTATAACAATGACATGTCTCTAGAATAAAAATTGCCTAAGAAAGGGAAAGGCTGACTACAGAGGAAGGTTCTCTCTCTCTCTTTGGGAGGGGTCAGTAGAGACAATAATGTGATAATAGCATTCCTATCCTTTTCATTGATATGATTTTTTTTTTCCACTAAGATATATGAACTGCCTTGAAAACTAGGTCAGCCTAAATGCTGTCACAAGTGCTCATCACCAAGCATATACTGCTGCATACCTGTCACACTTGGCAGCTGGAACGAATTTCATGAAGAAACCAGGGTAAAAGGTGAAGCTCAGCAGGATCACCGGCTGTGAAGGAATCATCCTTTTGCAGTTTTTCTGGTACAAAACAAAGGAAATGGGTGAAATTATGCTTAATACTGGTAAATACAAATAGTATTTGACTTTTTGTATTTAAACTGATATTTTTGTTAGTCAAATTTATTTGCATACATTTGGTAAATGCAGTGTAATTCCCATGGTGGGTTATTCTTGCTGCTTAAGAGAATGAATTTATTGACATATCTAGACATGGAAATTTACTGGGAATTGCTTGAAACCCTTTAGGGGTTGAAAGTTCTTTAAATGGAGTCAGTTTCAGTGTAATAATGGGCTTGTTGGTGATAAATTAAAATATATTTTCTGCTCACCAGGAAAGAGCTTTTAAGAAGATGCTCTTTTCTTATGCCGAAGTGAAGTTACGTGGATGAAATCCATGGTGTCTGCTCATGGCATATCTCTGCTCCAGCAACTCTTGATCATGTTTCATCATAGTTTAGGATTTGAACTGGAGAATACCAGGATTTCATTCTAGAAGGACTGTCCAGCAGTACTTGGGGAACAGGGGCCTTGATGCCTGGATGTGCCTCTGTGCTGCATGCAAGCAGGCAGCTTGCAAGCCTGAGGCCAGGGCTCAGGGCTGCACTCTCCTCACTGTGTTAAGATAAGCTGAAAGCATTGGGACAGGTCACAGGCTTTTTTGTGAGGGTAAGAAAGTGGCAGGGAGCAATAGTTTGGGCTACCTCTGCAGCTGAAGCCTAGGAGTAAGTGACTCATCTGCATCCCTACCTGTTCAGTCCTTGGCTTTTTGCCTGGCAATACCTTCAAAATGCCAGAAAGCAGTGGTGGCTTTGTGATGCAAATCAGTCCTGCCAGGTCTAAGGTAGCTCATTCATTCCCCATCAGTTTTTAAGGCAGCTTGTAACGTCTCTCATTTGGCATAAAGGATTTTGCCCAATGTTTCAATCAGACACTTACAGTCTCACTCAAAATTTGTTTTGAAAAAATTTCCGTTCACATTGTCACTCTGAGTTGTACATGAGTGCCAGCAACTGGACTAAGAGACTGAAACAGATACATTTTCTCTCCCCAGATGAGAAAAATTTTGCCTATGAGAATGAGTTGAAGAGTTGCTGGGTTTCCCTGAGGAGGAAGGCAAGAGCAGAGAGGACAAAAATGGTCCAAATGACCATACTGTTGTTACCAGAACATGTGCCAGGTGACTCATTAGTGGCTAGTTCTCCAGGAGGAGAAGCAGCATAATAGTCTTTTGCCAAAGTAGGAAGAGTAAAGCAAAACAGAAGCTCCAGTGCTTCTGTTTGAGAGGGATGGAGCAGGAATAGATTTCCCAAAGCATACGTGGCATGTCCTGGAGTTCAGGGATGGAGCCAGGAGCAGGGTGGGCAAGCAGAGAGAAGTTGCTGTGATGCTGAAGTCACGTTACCCTGCAGAAGCTTTGTGTAAACAGGATATTCTCAGGTTTTGCTGCAGATCTGATTCTGGGGAGAAGGATGTGTTAAACTGAGGCAGAGGAAATGCTGGGCTTAATTGGTGGCAGAGCACTGTTCTCCAAAACCCTGGCAGGAATCCTCACACTGACAGGGTTAACAAGGAGAATATGGCACACTTCACAGTTAGGACTACTTAAAAACTCCTGGATAAAGATTACACACAGTTTAAACAGAAATATCTGAGTTGTGATAACTAGAGAAGCCTGAAGTGGGCATATGTGACCATTCTTCACACATTCCCTCAATGTCATATCTCTATCTTTCTGAGAAACTTGTTCTTCTCTAATTCTGTCACCTCATGTGCTGGAGATTTAAGAAAAACACACAATATTATGAAATATATTTTAAAATTGTATAATTGGCAGTATGGTAAGAAGAGTAAACAGATCATCAATCATCAAAGATACTACAAAAATCATTGAAGACTACGATATGCAGCAATGAATTCTCCTCAGCTGGTGATGCCTGAGTCAAGAAAAGCCTTATGTAGTTGCTAGAAGGAAGGCTGTCTACTAAGGTCCAGAAGTGCTGTAATTTCTAGGTTTAAGTCATATACCAAATACAAAAGAAATAGAAAAAAATATTTAAGCCATTACAGAAAGCCCAGATGATTTCTATTGCATCTTAAAATTCACGTTCATGTTGTCAGTTTTTGATCTGCTTCCTTCCTATTTCAAAATTAATTTCAGGATGTTTCAAATGTGGTCTTAGTTTACCATCTTAATTTACCACAAGTTTACTTAATTTATAGTTGTTTGTGTCAGTACAATGGCATGTACATGGCATAGAGATTTTAGCCTAGGAAAAAACGATGTACTGGGGAGTGAGCAACCATGAAAAAAAGGAAAAAACACAGAAAAAATAGTGAGTAGAGAAGCTTGGTGCAAAGGAAGTGGCCTGGATTGGAAAGAGAATTCATTGGTGCCAGCCTACCTTTGAAAGCTTGCCAAAGCGCATTAGGCAGTTAGAAACAGAGTTGTAAAGGGGAAATTTAATCTTCTTCCTAGAAGACAGCAAAATTTAACTGTCTAAATTTAACTGGTGCTGGATAAAGGAGAGCCTCCTGTGATGCTGTATGGCTGATTTTCACAGTTAATGTTTAATTCTTTCAGAAATTGCAAGATGGCATTTACCACTTTACTGAATAGAAATTGCTGCTTGTGAAAATCTGCTTATTGAATGTTATTTTGTAGGGCGTGTTGGCACGTTAGGCAGCCCTGAGGCTTCTTTATCCACTTTGACCTGCCTGCTACAACGGCATATTTTCCTTCATTCAGTGAGCTTTAGCTGAATAAAAACCCCTGCCAATATTCAATAAAACAATCAGATAAGAAAAGGCATGGTATTAAGATGAACGGTTAATAAGGGAAATATTTTTCAAGATAGAAGTATTCTGCTTGCAGTTCTGTTAGTTTTATCCATGCATATATAGTGCACAATTAGGGTATAAAGGATTACCTACATCCATGTGCAGCAGACTGCATGGTAGCTACCAAATCTTTACTCTGTAAGCAATTTACGTTTATTGCCAAGTGGAATCAGAATTTTCCAGTCTTGGAGGAAAATAAAGTCTTGTCAGTCCATCATGTTGTCATTATCACTGATGCCTACTAACCAATTCCACAAATGTGAAAGTCTAGATATCCTACCTCTTCTTGGATAAATTGTTTGATTCCTGGAGCTAATTTGCTCAAGTTGCATCTGTCTTTCTCAAACTTCATGTAGGATTTGCTCTGGGTGAGAAGAACAAAGAGAATACTGGTACTAGTTTGTGCTTTGGGCTAATTTGGAAGGAGTAGAATATTTTATATTTTGTATCTGACCTGCTGCTAGTCTTGCTAGTAGGAAGGAGGCATTTTTTTGCTGTGATACTCAAGTGCTTAATTAATACTCGCCAGAGCTAAGCCCTGTAAAAACAGGTAATTGGGGGGGAGGGGGGTTGAGGGGCTTTTTGGTGAGTTTTTTTGTGGTGGATTTTGTTTTGTTGTTGCATGTTGTTTTTTCTCATGAAAAGAAGAGAGGCTGGCCAACTGCCATGAGTAATACAGGAAGGATCCAATTATTTCTGATGAAAACTGTCTGTTAACATTTTGTCTGCCTGTGGGCTTGGAGTTGGTCATTCCAGTCTTTTATTCAGGAGGGATGAACACGTTGTAAAATATAGTGAGATAATGTTGGATAATGGATCTTCAAATAGAATTAAAAGGCATCAGTCAGAACATACAAGGAGCTGTTTCAACATGTGAAATGCACAGAACCAGGTTGCCTCACACTATATTAATCAGCAAATAGTAATCTGTAATTCACAATTCCACAGTAAGAGTTGCCTGCACAGCACTTGCATAACCTGTGCTTCATAGGTAGACACTGTTGAAGCAATTCAGGGTGGTGATCAGTCAAACAAACTACCAGCACTAGGATGGCACTGGTATGAGATTTTCTGCCAATTGAAAAGCAAAGACCTAGGACAGGGTGCAGAGGAAGCCTTTGTTGATACCAGGTTATGGCATTATGCTCTTAACCTGCTGCCAGCCCAGAAGGCAAGATGAATCTGCATTCTTTGGTTTGAGATGCCACTACCTGTCAAACCAGAAATGTCTTCTGTTTATGCACACTAAAGTGAGCACTAAGCAGCTCATGTCTTTGTTAGGTCTTTGCTATTCTTAAGTAGCAAAGGCTAGGATTTGTTACATCATGGATGTAACATAGCATTTCAATATCATGGAAAGAAATTAGTCATCCATGAAGTGGAGTAGGATAGGTCTTTTCCAACCTAATTGATTCTGTGATTCTGTGATTTTACCCTTTCACATGGTTTCTCCATTTCTGCCTTGTAAGCCACTAGCCCTTTCCTTCATTTTAGGTGATGCACTTGCAATTTCAGTTTGTACATTTCCCTTTCTGGTTTTGTTCTTCATTGGTATATAGGAGGGGAATAGATATGAGAATTAAGGGGAAAAGTGGTGAGCACACTCAAAGCCACAACAGAATGGTTTGGGGAGAAGTGGTGTCTTTAGATACGGCTATGACATCTGGATATTTGGAAATTACATCCATGTGTGTGAACTAAAATTAGAAATGCCAAAATACTTATAAAGGGTCCAATTTACAAGTCATGTATCATTTTTGCACTGAATAACTGATTTGTGTTTGCAGTTAACACCATTTATGTCTGAAATAGAACAGTAAGTGCAGTGTCCCTGTTTGCTAGCACTTCAGGCTTGGGACTGTAATGTAAAGTATAATGTCAGGCAGTGCCTTGCCGAGCCTAATTTATGGCTTTGGAACAGCTTGTTACACACCCAGTGTGGGCCTGGGTGACGGGGGTAAAGAAACCCCCACCTTTCCATGTGCCCTAACAGCAGATTGCCAGGTCTGCAGAGCTCTGCTGCATCAAAAGTAGATTAAATCTTTATTTAAGAAGCACAAGATGGTGATAGTGCTCTTAAACAGTAGCTGCTATTAAAATGTCAGCGTTGCTGTCAGTCACCACCCAGCACCTGAGTTAGCGCTGCCTCCCCTGGTAGTGAGAATGGAAAATAGGTTGCTACCTACAGTGAACTATTGTAAATGAGGAGCACAGATCTAATCCTTTTTGCTATAGCTTATTATTCATCTGTAAGATTAAAAATGTATGTTGTATTACTTCAGGGGTTGCACTGACCTCTAGATTTCATGCTCCTGGATTCTAATACTTCTTATGTACTATTACGTATTTAGTCCATATTTTGGCAATATCAAGGCTTAGTCATACATGTGAAAGAAAATGTAAATTTACAGATAATGTGGTGATTGTCCATTTTCTGAAAACTAGGGTTTTGTCTTGTGAGCATTGTGCAAAATGGCAGATATTGATATCTTAGCTAATTATTCAATCAGAGTTGGCAGGTCAGTCAGTGGTAACAATGTACAGTGGACTGCAATTGATCACATTTCATTTCTCATCAATTGGCAGAGCAAATGGCAGCTTGGATGATAAGTTAGGATCATTGCCAGTCATTTCTTGGGCTCATGCCTTCCATTACTTATTTTTTTCCCTCCGGACAAGACCCCCACCAGACTATTCGATGAAAGTGAATGCCCTCTGATGTTGGTGAATAAAGCAATGCAGAGTTTTTGTAGCCTCTGAGGGATGTGAGACTATTTCTGGCTCCATAACTGATGCTGCTGCATAGTCCTATATTCACCTAACCTTATTGAATTGTCCCCATGTGAAGATTTGAATTCAAATTTTGTAATCATTACACATCATTTATTTTCACATAGATTACAGGTTAATGTGTAAAGTGACACAATTTCACCCCAGAGCTCTTTGAATATTTGGCTTTTCACTTTAACTCTTTTTGGACATGCTTCTGACACTTCCAGCTTTGGCGATTTACTAGTAAATAGTATGGTTCCATGACAGATTTATTTTAGTCTTCCAAGGAGTGATGAATCAAATATGTGGCTGTGAAGAAGTGGTTCTCTAAGACTTTTATTTAATACAGAAACCCAGAGATAGATCCCATGAAGAGCTTTGGTGTGTAAAGCAGGACTTAACCTAGTTAAAGCTCTACCCCTAAACCTAAATGTAAAGTTTCAGTTTAAAAAAATCTTTGTGTAGCTGCTGACTAACCCTGAAAGCACATAAATGAGCTTTGCTGTTTCTTCATTTGAATTTCAAGTGAACTGGATGCCTCCATTTGTTTTTCTGCATCTGCCAAAATCTTTGCCT
This sequence comes from Nicator chloris, assembly GCA_013400495.1. NCBI lineage: Eukaryota > Metazoa > Chordata > Aves > Passeriformes > Pycnonotidae > Nicator > Nicator chloris. Next base: position 57,618 of record WAAE01012936.1, read on the forward strand.
GATTCCTGTGTAAGGCTGCTCAGGAGGTGAAAATCAGAATTTCTTTCTCCCAAATGCTCTGCTGGGTTTGGCAGACCCAGGCTGCATTCCCACAACCATCGATGCCCTTCCACAGCTGGAAGGGGCGATGCCATATCCCCACAGGAGATGTTTCTTCAGATCACTCAGAGCTGGAGGGTAGCTCACACTTGGTGTGCAGATTCTGCATGTGTTCCAGTTTCTGGGGTTGCGTTGTTTTGTTCCTGTCAAAAAGGTAACATACTGTTTCGCTTTTGGGATAGAGATTGATTCCTTTGGAAAAGGTGAATGTTCAAAAATAATCTAGTTGTGACAGGGCCAAATGTTTTTGCCTTAACAAGCTTTTCTTTTGATAATACATTGTTTTTGTTTGCTCTCCCAGGTTTCTGTTGCTCAATACTAATTGAAAAAATAAATCTTATTTCTGATTTGAAGCCATCCACATGCTGAATAAATATACATTGAACCCAAATGAACTTTTAAAATAACTTATTTTTAATTAAATGCAAATGTAGCATCCTTTGCAGTCAGTTAAAGCAAATATAACCCCCAGCACATTTAGCATGTTAAAAAGAAGATTTTTGCTGTGTTCATAATATTACACAGTAATTAAAAAGGAAACCAACTAAGCCTTCGGAACCTGTCCCCTTCTCTAAAATGTAATTAACTTCTGTTTAATTATAATAGGCGGGCTGCAGCGTGATTGTTATTTTTGAGGGGTAGAAATCCTCCACTGTTGCTTTTTTTTTTTCTGAGTATGTATTTCTGGAAGAACACACGACAGAAAGGGAAAATTTGAACTGCACTCCAGCTGTAATTAAGTGCTGACACATCAGTGGAGTTTGCCTGCGTTTCTTCAGATGTGGGTTTCCAGGACAGAGGCTCCTCCCGGCTGTGCCGGGCTGACAGGAGCTGGGATTTCTCCTGGGAGGGTGCCTGTTTTTCTCCGTGGATGTGCAAATCTGGGAAATAGGCAGGGCTGACACAGTGCAGACACTGCCCTGCACAAGGTGAAATTCCCACTTTGTCCACACTGGTTTTTAGGATGTCGGGTTGCCAGCTGTCCTCAGTGGCTGTCCCTTGTGAGCCCTTTGGACTCTCCTGGTCTCCCGGTGCCTGTGACTGAGCCAGGATTATGCTCTCGTGCCATCTCCTGGCAGATTGTCCCTGGTGTGCCCTGTCCTGTGCAGATGTCTTGGTCACTGTGTGCCAGCCCTGTTTGTCACCGTGTGCCAGCCCGGCGAGATCAGTGTCAGAGCCGGGGCTGCAGTGGGTTCTGAGGGGTGGGAGGTGCCAGCACAGGCACGGGGACACTGCACAGAGCCCTGCTGAGGGTGCCCCAGGCTGGGGGCTCGGACCTTCCACCTGTGCAGGGCGCGCACAGCAAGGTGGGCACAACTCAGGGTTCCGAGGGTGTGCCAGGAGTGGGAGGCACCAGAACTGTGGGCATGTGGGCGGCAGATTCCCATACAAAAAACTGTTGACACTCCAGTGTTTCTCCCGTGCAAGAAGACAATATCCTGCCCTCTCTCCTGACAGTTGAAATTGTGGCTCTGGAGAAGGTCTGAGTTTGTAAAAATGTGCTGTTCGGGTGGGTGACCATTGTTTGGGGCAGTAAAGCTGGAAAGATGAACTTGCGTGTGCAGTGCAGAAAGACTGCTTTAGAATATGCCTATTGCTCTGAGGAGACTGATGGAACTTTAGTCACATGAAAGAAGAATCCTGGGCTGCAGCCAGGTGTGGTATAGAGCCCTGAAATGCAAACACTGGTTATAGAACTTAAACCTTCCTGCTGACAGTTATCAGTTAGATGTCAAGGCATTCAGTAATGGTGATTTTTAAACAATGAAAAACTGGGAGATACTTGGAAAAAGTATCTGCAACGTAGAACTTGGTCATGCTACCATGTTCTCCTTTTCATTCTTCCATCACCACCACCACCACTGTCACCCATATTATCATAGCAGTTTGGGCTGAATTTTATGTACATTCAGTGTCACTAAAGACAGCAGTGCTGTGCATCTGCCTATCTTTTCTTTTTGTTTTGTTTTGACTTCTCTTTGCCTCCTGTTCTGGCTGTGAAATGGATCCAAGGAGTGATCCAGTGAAATACACTCCACCCCCAACCCAGGAAGAAGAGAGCAGGAATTGTTCAATGCCACTGCCAGGTAAAATGCACTTAAATGATGCACACATCACATCCAAGGAGTACAATTTAGGATTAATAATGTCAAATAAAAAGCAGATAAAGTGTATAAGGCACTCATAAATCCCCTGTGACTCTGGGATTCCACATTTTGCCTCTTTGCAGGAAGGTTTTGTTTCTGCTGCTGCTCACTACGAGTTGATTCCTTTTTTCTTGATTTCTGTAGTATCTGTTTCAAACCTTCCTCTTGCATTCTCTCTGGCATACCTTCCTACCCTTCAAATTTCTTGACCAAATGCATTAGGTAGCTGTAATTTTAAGTTTCATAATTTCACCAGTTTTAGATCAGTTACATCTTTAAGCAAGGAATATTACCAAAGAGTGTTAACTAAGTGCTTGGGAATCATGCTTCACTCAGATTAATTGATGGTGGAGCATAAATAAAAGCACTTGTGTGCCACAGCCACAAGCCACTGCTCTAAACATCTGTGAAATACACAGATCTGGAAAGAGACTTCTAGGTAGGTTAGCCCCTGCTCTTGCCCTATAATTAGCTGACTTGCTATCAGCTCTTCCCTGACTCAGTTTTTTGAGGGCTCCCTCTTCTCATTTGCCCTGCAGCTCAGGTTACCTTCCTTTGGCAAACACCTTCTTTTCTCTCCAGCCAGCCTTTTTCAGTGGTTCCTCCAGAGATTCCTGTTAACCTCATCCTTTTCATCCACACAGAACATAGCTTTGACATTCTGCTGTAAACTGAAGAGCACCTCTTTGGAGAAGCAATGCCACATTGGCAGACAGAGTGCCAGCTCTTGTACTTGATTGTCTAATTAACCCTCACTGGCAGGTTCATTTCAGTGCTAAGTGTTTCCGTCTACAAAGTGTTTAATTTCATATTAACCTGCATGCAGACAAATAGACTCAATACAAACATCATGATTGGATAAATGTGTTTATTTTTGTCTCCTGATCAGGACTGAGGTAACAGTGAACAATTGGAGGGACATATTTTGAATGCTTTTGACCTGTTAACAAACTCCCCAAAATGGAAAGGTCTGACCCCCGAATTAAAACATTTATTTTTCAAATGTAGTTGTAGTCTAAAATTAGTTAAAATTGCAGTGATACGTAATTGCAGATATACAGATGTTTATATATCTGTCTTCAAGATGTTTTCTTTGCACCTGGTTTTTGTCCAAAACTAAATATACAAATACTTTAGCACAAAATGCTCTCTTTCTTTTCTTTTTACATATGTGCATGGGAGAAATTTGCAGTGTGTTTCTGCAACCTGTCACTCCTAAGTTAAATGGATGTTTTGTTCACTTCAGCTGCCAGTACCTGTTTCCAGAATTTGTCTTTGGTGCCAATATGCCAGTGATTATGGAGGCTGCCTTGGGATCCTGTGTGGAGGTGGTACAACTTTGTGTATTATTGAATCTGATACATTCTCAGAAAAACATTTTAAAGTAAGATTAAGTATCTTCTGGGGAAAAAAAAAAAGAGTTTAAATCTACTTGCTTTAATTTTGTTCTCTAGTTTCTAGTGTGCTTTCAAGTCAGAGAGACAGAAGTAAGAGGATATAGAACAGCCTGGTTTACATAAAACAAGCTGATGAAGATTACATGGAGCTATCACATGAGAATCAAAAGACCACAAGGCTGAACATTTTTGACAGATTTTGAAGGAAAGACATTTGAACAAAGACCTGTCAAAGGAATAAGCAGCTTTGTTTTTTATTTCACTCCAACCAGGTAGAGAAAAACAAGACAAAATATATTTTAGAAAAACTTTCTGTGGGGTCAGTAACTTTCTAATTAGAGATTCGGTCCTACATTTCATCTGGCCTGTTCTAGGGACTTTGCATGCTGTCCTAAGTTCTGTTAAAACTGGATACCATTGGAAAGGCTTGCTTTGTCCTTGAAATGCCCATCACATTATTGCCTTGTAGAGATAATAGTTGTAGTGAGAGTTTAGATGCATTTGGATGAGTGCCACAGAAAGAAAAAAATACTTGAATTTGAAAACTTAGGCACAAACTTCAAAGATGAGTGATGCTTGGCTTTAAAGTTGGGTTAGATAAAATAGGGACCCTGTGAAGCTTGAAGCTCAAAAAATATCCTGCATAGCCATGACAGGTGCAGAGAGACCATATGAGGGCATACTTACATGAAGTATTTAAACTGCAAAGAACTGCCAAAATATACCAAAGCAAAGCAGAGAAGTTGATGTGAAAATGTTCTGAAGCAAAAATCCAAAGTGTCCAATACCTTTCCTGAAGATCATTATGATTTCTGTTTTTCTGACACTTCAGTGTTAAAAATTTGCATAGTTAAAACACTGTGCCTGTGGCTTTATTTCATTTTAGTGCAAGTACTTTAGCTGCAGAACAAAAGTAAAGCAGTTTGATGTAATATGGATGTCTATTTGCACTTCTTTTAAGATAAACATTAGGCAATAACCATTTCTTTAGAGCCTGTATATTGTTCACATGACACTCTCTCCTGTATAACAGTTCATGTTCATCAACATGATACATTCTTGCCTGATTTTCCAGTTCTGCCTTTCATTGAGGATATTCTTTTCTTTCTCTGATTGCTTTTTCTTCTGAGACCATTACTCTACTTGATAGCTTCAGGTTATCATTGTATCCCATCTCCCTCTCCAATAAGCCTATGATTGATACTAATCTTCCTCATGGGACACATTTATAGGTTTCAGGATGGAAACTACTCTCTAAATCTTAGCTTTATATGTGCTGACAATTTGCAAGGTTGCACCTTATATTCACTTCAGGTGGCTTAGGGGAAAACATCAGCACCTGGTAATCATGCTTCTAAAATAAGAAGAGAAATGTGCCCCATATACCAAAAGTTACCCTGTTGTTCATCTCCTGTGCTGCTGCCTCTGCTCATGTATTTTTTGTAACTAGAAAGGGCTCAGTTTCTGTAGGTGATCAATGTCCTGTAACCAAACTCATGCCTTTTCTTTCCAGTGAGAGAAGCCATATTTTAATTAATGTAATGGAAGCTTTGACTAGCAGGCAGTCCCCTGAAAAGGAGTTAATGTGCCAGAAAACACTTCATACGAGCAGAAGACTCTTCATTGACTAATGTGCTTAACGGTACTTTTTCTAAGAAAATAGCTCCAGTGAAAGCTTTGTGGAGTGCATTTGTTGGGTTTTTTCCCTCTTCATAATATAGCCTCATGTTCTGAAATTTAATTAGATCTGTCTAAGGACCTTTTGAAAATAGCATTATAATATTTTTCCTCCAGGTTTTGCAGATGCCCCTCCATAGGGTATCATGGCCAAAAAAAATTCGATTCCTTGGCAGAATAAAACATAAGGTGCTGTGATCACTAGTGTGAGGAATGCATGTGCTGGAGTTTGGCTATTTCACTGTCTTATCCAATATCTGAAGGCAGAGTCCAGTTATATAACCAACTCAGAGGAATCAATGAGAAATTACAATGCTAGTGTTTCCACAATATTTGCATATTCAAGCTCCACAGCCCAAGAAACAAAGAGAAGTAATAAGAAATTCATTTGTTTTATCTTTTTAAACAGACATGCATTTATCTTTATGATAGTAGCAGACAGTATGAACAGACTTGCCAGACCTTTTTTGAATTGCAAAGTTTCACTGCAAATGCTTGTTATTTGGATTTGCATAAGGATTAACAATGTTGGGCAAGTGGTATCTCCTAACCCTTTCTGTTTACTTGTGTGATAGCAGGGGCTGGGATACAGTTTTGAAGGCAATCAGTGCTTTTGTTCAGTGGATAACACAGTTTGTTTTCCTGGTAAATTCTCCAATGTTCCAAAAGTGTACTTCAACAATAATTATAAATGTATTTGCTCAGAGGACTTTTTTCCCTCTTTGACACCACTCTGTACCTGCATAAGGTGCTCTTATCCAGCGTCAAGGCTAAAGAATCAAAATTTATGAAACGAGGAGGAAGTCTGAGCTGGCATGCAGAATGCAGAAATTAAGCTACACTCCCTGTATGAACACACAGGTGAAAATGTCATGGTCAAAGCAAAATAATCTTTTAGATCCGAACTTGGCACCACAAAATCAAAACTCAGAGACTTTAGAAGGGTATTTACCTCAGCAAGCTGAAGTTTAAAACTCTTCTCATGCTTTAGGTGTTTCAGCTTGGGTTTTTTGCTCCAGCTTTTTATACACAGAAGTGCTACCTACAATATTGAATATGCATCTGAATGACTTCTACTGTTCAGAGAAGACTGGCTTGATACCATAATTTCATAGATGGGACTTGAAAAATAGCAAAATCTTTCAGCTTGTATGTGGCTGGGGTTTGTTTTGGTTTTGTACTTAGTGTTTTAATTTTTTATTCCTTTCATAGTATTATGAAAGTACTGTTCCATCAATATATTACAAACCAAAAATAATCAGGGAACCTGCATTATTTTCACAGGATCATGTCTCCTTGCGTTGTGGAAATCCCTTCTGAGGTGCACAGCTGTGCTTCACTAATGAGACAGCTTGAGCCCCACAGCTTGCTGCATTGGCTTACAGAACACAAGTTACTTGGCAAATGTGAAGCCTCAGGGTTTCTATTCTACTTTAAGGTGGTTGTTGGGAATCTCTCAAAGAAAAGCAGATTTGGTCTTAGAGTTTTCAGTCTTTTAGGGAAAATACTAAGGAAGAAGGCACACTGATAGAAACAATAAATGTAGCTTGTTATGGGAAATGGACATAATGGCATGATAAGCTTTGCACTTGGGGCAGTGCTGAATGACAGGGGCTCACCAGAGCTGGAGCATTCAGCTGTTTGTGATGTGCCAGCAATGGGCTGGGCATGGCTGGGGCTCCTACATAGTTGTGACTGGAGGATTGTCCTTCAAGGCTCTGGGAGAGGAGCACTGGGAAGGAGCAGCCAGCCTGGTGGAGCAGTGGTTCCAAGCCAGCAGCTTGTGAGAAACCTCAGAGCTGCTCAAAGCTACAAAAAAGTAAAAAAAAAAAAAAAATTGAAGCTGCCAGGACAAAAAATTGTATCACTGGCAAAGCCTTAATTATTTAGTGTTTTTGCTGATGGTGCAGCAATCAAGAGCAAGCCGTAAGTAATAAATTGCATTGAACATGGTGTGAACTCAGGGTTCATTAGCAGCACGTTGGAAATGTTGATTAAGTTCTGTGCACAAGGCAAGTAACATAAAAAGCAAACACTGAGGTAATACCCAGTTAGTGTCACAAGCTGTTGTGCTTAGGCCAGGCACAGTGGGCACCAGGCGGGGAGACCTGAAACTCCTCCCAAAGAAATCACCTGCTCTGTAACAAAAATGGAAAGCAAGGCTGCTCTGGAATAAGGTCATTTTCTCCTGAACCAGTAAGACTGGCTCTTACAGGGTGTGCTTATGTGTGCTTTTTCAACCATTAACATACTGAATTCAACCGAATTAATTCAGTTGAACATGGGAAGAGATTTGCTTTCCTGAACATCAGTCTTGTTTGTACCACTGCTTTTACTTGTGCATTTTGGGAGCTGTTGCAGAGAGGCTGTTGGTTCAGTAATACAGTTCAAGTGGTTACTACAGAGACCAGCAGCTCTGTAGCCTCTCATTCGAGCTCTGACATGAGACAAATGCTGGCCAACCACAGAGGTGTTGCAGTGCAAGAGAAACATTTTGCACCTTGTCTCAAGTGCTTAGTTAAAGGTCATCCATCAAAACCAAATTTGGATATTCTTTAACCTTTCATGGTATCTCTTGTCTCCCAATACACTTTGAAGTCACCTGTGATATTTCCAGATATATCCCTGAGGAATGCTGGTGTTCATGAACTGACAGGTGGTCGGTCTTTTTCTGCTGAACTCAGTAGTGAGCTGTTCTCACTCCAGGTCTTTTTTTGTTGTTTTGGTTTGGGGTTTTTTGGGGGGTGGGTTTGCTCGTTTGGTTTGATTTGGTTTTGTTGTTGCTGTGGCCAGGTCATCATTGCCAAGATAAAATACTCTGGCTTTTATTTATAGAACAGAAATTTTTACACTACTGATAATGGAGTGATCTGAACCCAAGGGTCTTGAAAGTAGGTCATTAAGTACTCAGTATAAGAAAAAGTGTGGTTTACAGTGTTCGTGATTTTACTGGAGAGAGCTGTCTTCTTTTCTGAATCTTGGCTTTAAAAGCAAGAAACTTCTATAAGCTAAAAAAAATTATTTGATTTCATCACAAAGTAAATCATTATAACTGAGAATAACGTATTTTATATCAGGAACATTTTTCAATTTGTTCTTCTCGAGCACTTGAGCACTAAAGTGTCTGAAAATAACATTTTTCGATCATTGGACAACATAGATTTTCAAGTCAATAACAGAGCAAATTGCCTCAAATTGGAAAATACAGAAACAACCGTGGCATTGTTCTTTGTTTCATTAACCAAATCAGGCATTTTAATAGAGCAGCAGCACTTCTGGGCTAATCTCTGGACGTGGGAGTTGCCAGGAGTCAGTTTGGCCTGTGGGAATACCTTTAGCTGTGCAAAGCTGCACTTACTCGTGGGCACAAAGGTGCTGTTCTGGGGTTTACCCCATGACAAAGTTTCCCTACTGTCTTCATTCCCTTGGGATAGCCCATCAATCCTTGAAAATCACCAGCTGATTTGCCATCTTCTGGGGCTCTACACTGTGAGCTTGTTGTACTGTAACCTCTGTTCTCTCTCTCTCCATGCGTGTCTTGAGATGACTGGAACTGAGAGGTGATTTGGGCAATATTTTTGGACAGTACTTGGCTCCTGTGCTGTCCAAGTGCCTGGCCTGTATTGTAGCAGTAGCCATGTGCTCTGCCCTGTCACAAAGGTGCTCTCCACGGAGTTCAGGTGCACAAGAACTGTGGCTGCTTATTAGCAATGGGTACGATTCTATGTCAGCAGCTTTTACATGCATGATGTGTTACACTTCAAACTAATTAACAAAGATGCTATAAAACTTGCCTACCTCTCACCCCATCCCTTTTGAAGCAAGGCTCCTGAAATACACTCATATTTCATGGGGTTTGCTTTTTTTTCCACTTTGCTTTTTTTTTCCAAAATATCACTGTAATAATTACTGTAACAGCATTTTCTGTGGAGTTAATGTTCTTCTGGCTTAATGGCCCCTGGTTATTCTCAGGCCATCAACTTCTTCCAGCTGGTCATCAATCCCAAAGAACTGCCTTGTGCCTCCATTATTATTGCTTAAGTAGATGACATTTCTGGTGGCACCGCTGCCTCCCAATGAGATGGTATTACAGCCTATGGCTCTTTTCTCCCCTTGCTTTCACTGTTGTCAAAGCATTATAAACAGCTGGTGTGAGAATGTTGTGGCTGTTCACTGTGAATTCCTCTGACAATTTTTAGGTGTGAGTTTTGTAGACTTCAGCTGAAAGAATCTGAGTGAGGCGACTGAAAATTACTTGCCTAGAGCAGCTATAAGGGCTCAGCCCCCATGCATCATTCAGGAAGTAGCCAGGCAATACCTGACTGTTTCAGTCTAAAGACTTTTTCCCAGAAGAAACATGTTTCAAACAAGATCTGGGACAGATGTTCTGGGAGGTGGTAATGTTCATTATGTAGCCTCAGACCCCTCCCCCAAGTTTCCACAGCTCTGCTGATGGCTGCCCTTGTTTCCTAACAATTGATGGATTCTGTGGGAGACTTTTTTAAAAGAAACAAGGAAGTTGTAGCTCAGTAGGCCAGACAGCAGCAAAGATTGCTTTGGTGAAAATGCCTTGCTATGTGGGTATTCAAACCTGTGTGAGTTAACACCGGTGCTGACTGCATTTCCTTTAACCTCATTAGCACCTTGTCTTGCTTTCCCAAGCATGGTGGTGGAGCAGCTAGTTCACCTTAGAGCCTTTCACTAGGTAATTCATCAAAGTGGCAGATGAAAGCTTAAAGGAAAATGCATGTAAATACTGCATTAGGAACCTTGGCTCACAAAGGCATGAACATTTTCACCCATACCATTAGCTCTGGATTATAGTCCACAGATGTGAAAGGGACTTAGTTTACTGGGGGAGATGGAGATACAAGGCTTACTGGTTGAATCACTGTGCAGGTTGTATACCTTTTCTTATTTTTTCTTTAATTAAAAAGCATTAAGCATTCGTGAGCTAGTCTCACAGAAGAAAGAATCTCAGACTGTAATTGTAAGCACTTAGTACCTTCAAAATTAAAACCAAGTTACTACAGTAAAACATTCCCATCAAGTACTCGGGACCAAAGCATTTTCAAACAGCGGCCTGAGATTGTGTTAAACCTACATCATGTATCCTTTTCAGCTTTAGAGTTTTAAGCTGTGCCTCACTGCAGACTGATTTAGTCATTGGATTCCTGTATACATGTAGATCAGAATGATCAAGCAATTCCAGTTCAGTCTCTGTGCCAGGGGTTTTTCTGATGGGATTTTTGTTGGGCTAGTTTGGGGTATTTTGGGGGAGGTTGGTGGGTATTGTTGTTTGTTTGCCTTGTTGTTGTTTGTTGTTTTTAAAGACACTAAGGTACACACCAAGTGCAAGATACTATTTCCTGAAGGGCTACCAAGGGATACCCTCAAACAGTCTTTATTTACCTCATAGTTTATTGTATTCTTGTTAGAAAGTAGCCCTTTGGGAATACTGTTAACCCTTGCTCCTTTTAGTTCTCATGCTGAGCAGTAGATAGTGACATACTCCTCTATCATTGATACCTGTGGTGGTGGCATATTTCAGTAACATGATTTATCATGCATTTTCATTTTCATGAAAGCTTGTTTTACTCTTCTGCTTCCATTAGGTCAGCACTCACTGAACAGGTGCCTCCCATGCCATTTTACTGTGTAACTTTCAAACATGGCCTGACAAGGTAGCAAAGGTTCAGTGCACTAACTCACTGTCATGTAGAACACACACAGACATTACTGACCAGCTCTGACTGTTGAACCATAAAGGAGGTAAGAGAGCACTGCAGTGGTTGTGGCACAACTTGCAAATAGCATGGAAGGATTGGGCCAGGGTATCAATCTCTTAGCAAAATATCTTGACCCTAGGGTTGAAAAGCTATTCACACATGAACTTATGCGGACTTTGGATTTATTATTTCCTGGAATAAAAAAAAAGAAGCAGAAGAATAAAAAAATACTCTAACTATAGCTATTATAGCAAGTGGAAGAAGTACAATCCTAAACAGTTGGGAAGAGTAGAGGATGTTGTGATTTCTGTTTATGAAGCAGCAGTGGAAAGGAGGATTTACACAATGGGCTTAGCTCCACAGAGGAACTCTAAGGGCTGTACATCTACACCATATTCCCCCCAAAATGTCCAGGTAATGGGTCTCCAGCTATTTGGGAAGACTGCCGGGAGAGATTTATGTACATTGCTCTGAGGTTTTTGCTGTGAAATATGCCATGAACGTGTAAAACACAACTATGCAGTGAAAGGGGAGATGTCTAGAGCTAATTGTGAGGTGCATCTGTCTTTGCAGCCGTTAAAGATGCACTGCAAGAGCTGTGCGCTGGTCACCAGCTCTGGCCACCTCCTGGGGAGCAGACAAGGGCACAGAATCGACGAGAGCGAGTGCGTCATACGGATGAACGACGCACCCACTCGGGGTTATGGAAAAGACGTTGGGAACAAAACGAGCCTCCGAGTCATTGCACACTCCAGCATTCAGAGGATTTTACGAAATCGCAACGAACTCTTAAATATGAGCCATGGTGCTGTGTTCATCTTCTGGGGCCCGAGCAGCTACATGAGGAGAGATGGCAAAGGCTTGGTGTACAATAACCTGCAGCTGATGAACCAGATACTGCCCCAGTTAAAAGTGTATATGATTTCTCGCCACAAGATGCTTCAATTTGATGACCTTTTTAAGCGGGAGACTGGAAAAGACAGGTGAGAACTTACATGGATGTACCTAGGGGATGTCACAGAGTACCAAAATCATGCAGTTTATATATGCCAATTTCAGATCTGCTCAGAGGGACAATCCTGCTCATTAAATCCTCTGCCTCATGGGTAGTAATGTGGCATGACATGCCAAATAACATCACTGGTCCCATAAGTTAAAAATATGCATCAAAATGATTTGTATGGAGTATTGCCTCATCAGCCTGGAATACCAGAGTCTGGATGTACAGTTTATAGAGTCGAGGAGGCAGGAGCTGTTTAAATCTCACTTTGGGGTAATATACCTTAAAGTTTTTTCACTGATTCTGAAAAATTAGAATGGATAGGTTATGTTTTCTTATAGAGGAAGTGCCACCATTCAGTGAGTTATAATAGCTGTTTATTGAATTTAAGCATTCTTGGAACATTGCAGCTGTAAAGCTTCTTGTAAAACAAATAAACATTAGTCATACATTAGGTGCTTCAGAACAGTTCATCTTACATTTGCAACTGGAAAATGGAAAGTTATTATGATAGTTACATCTTTATGAGACTGTTCATGAGACTTGTAGGCTGATCTTCAAATCAAATTTGTAGTAAGTGACCCACTGCAGCACTTGAGTATTTTCACATATAATGTTTGAAAATGGGCATTCAAACCAAAGACTTCCAGCACGAAAGACATTTATTTTTAATGAAGTTCTATTTTTTTACTTATTAAATGTGCTGCTGTAAAAATGACACAGGGTCCCCACTTAGATACAAATGAAGACGTAGGTTTATTGTGCAGTAACTCACAGTCAGATGTGCTACCTTACAAATATCAAACATACACAGCAAAGCTTGAACAGGGATCGATCCCCTTGTGGACTTGAGCACAGATTTAATTTTCTGGGCTACATGAGGAAGGCAGAACCAATGTCAGAGGAGTGTTGTATTGTATCCTCTTAGCTGAAGGCAACGTTTGCTTGGCATTTGCTACCTTTGTCACACCCCACATGGTTTGTTTGCAGACTCTGTTCAGTTATAGTGGATCTGAGTTCGTGGCTGACTCAGGCTCAAACCAGAGCACAGAGTAACTTGGTCAGTTTTATAACATTAAAGGTTCTTCTCTTCATCTTCCAGTTGGTGTAACTGGGTATCTGCCAGAACAAGAAGGAAGGATAACAAGGGGACATACCCTTCCAGTTGTGATATGTTTGTCTTTTCCAGAGTAAAGAGAAGAGGAAAGGTGAATTAAGCATTTAAACCCTTCAAGGAATGTGCAGAGGGTATCAGTGTGCTCAGGATTTAAGCTGTAATTGCACTGTAACCTGGCCACCATGGGCCCCAGGGGGAGGCCCTGGACACAAGGAATGCACACTGCCACCTCCTTTCCTGGATTATACTTTTGGTGATCTAGGGTAGGATCATGTTCTGACGAATGGTTTCCCTCCCTGCTTCACTCTCAGAACTTGAGTTCTGCCATGGGGAGCCAGGGTCCCGTTCCTTCCCTGACATTGCCAGGATCCTGCTCCTTTTCTGACACATGCTGTGCAACTTCAGGCAAGCTGCTCTTTCTGGTTCTGCATCACTCATCCAGAGCCAGAGGCCTGCAGTGAATGTGTGATGAAACCATTTCTTTTTCTGCACAGGCACCAGGCTCAGTTCCTGAAATATTCTCAAGGTATTTGAGCCATTAATGACATTGTAGCAAGTTTATAGTGAACTCAGTCCTGGGCACCCTGAACTCCCAGTGTGAATCAAAGGCACACTGATGCCAGCAAAATTCAGCCTGAGGAACAGGCCCTGTTGATTTTAGAGGGCACAGAACAGCATACTTGAAGGGCTAAGAAGATTAAAACAGGAGATGAAAATAAATGAATAAGCTGCACAGAAGAAAGGGAAGATGAAAAGAAACATGGGTAGGAAAGAATTTGTCAGGGAGCAAATTCAGGAACCTGTGGGGGCAGAAGCAGAACATTGTATGGGCCAGAATGCTGCTGTTCCCCAGGAGATTTCTGCTGAGCTCTTGACATTAGTGCCTACAAAAAACAAAGGAGGGAGAGAGAAGCATTGTTGCAAGCTTGCAAGAATCAGAGTATTCATTTCCATCTTGAAAATGATGAGAAAAAAGGTAATTGGATGTATTGTGCTTTTTGGAAAAAAAAATTTGAAATTAAGAAAAACCTTCAGAAAACATTGCCAGTTAAATAGCATGGTTTAAGACAAAGGCTGCAGAACAATACATTTGGCATTATAAAGTAACTGTACTTGAAAATAACTTTATAATTGAATAAGGGTACACTAAGAAAATATGATTCAGACCCAATATTATAGTAATTAGATAAAAGCAGCATAAATGAAATAACTGCAGGAAGAGTATTTCCATAGAGATTATAAATGAGATTTTGGTGGAGCAGAAAGGCCTTTAATTGTAATTTAGTGTGCACTACAGAATTATCAGCACAGTGTGTTAGTTCATCATATAAAAGAATATCTGATAATTTCCCCTAATAAGCATATGACAGTTCTTCATATTCTCTCATTACTGCTGATTAGGTATAAAAACAGTATTCTTTTGTTGGACTCTTGCTCAGCTCTTTTATGAAATGTGAGACACTGTAACCCTGTTTCTGTGTTGCTGTGCTACAGACATGGTATTTAAAGAGGGCAGAGTGGTACTTGAATGAACTTTTAAATCTTTATTTGATTATTCAGCTTCTGAGGCAGTTTAGTTTATTCAGTTGTTCTCCTGTTTATTGAAAACACTAAATGACAGCCTAAGTGTGTGTAAGCAGAAAGAAAATTAACCCAGCAGAGAGTCTAGCTGGGTGTCCTGACCTGTGCAAAGCTTTGATCATGATCTGGCTGCAATTGCTCCCTCGGTTTTGGAATGGAAGTGTTGGGCACTTGAAACAGTGGACTTGTGCGAGCTCCAGAGCACTCTTGACCTGAACATGTTCCTGAATTATCTAGTGATTCAGAGCTCAGAAACTCTCAGGTGGCAGAGAAGCAAATTTTTTTGGCTTTTCCCTACCATTCTCTTTCCTAATAATTTTGAGCCAAAAATGCTTACTTACTGTTTTATATTGTTGCTGTGCCTGAAGGCCTCCACTGAGCTTATGTCCCAGCTATGACATTGTGACAAACTGCACCACCACCCCCAAGCTTCACGCACAGTCAGAAAATAAATAAGGCCCCATGATTGGAAATAATGAGATGCTTATAACATGTCATTCTCCAAATACTAGCTTAGCTTGAAAGTCTGTGTGTCAGGAGCAGTAAAAATGTGTGTTTCAGGAGTTTATACATTACCAGGTGATCCACTAAGGACAGGACAAATTACCTTGGCTCCTCAGCATCCTCCAGGCATATTTAGTCAAAGAATTCCCTTATGTTTAGAAGTGTCTTTTAAGCAGCTGGCACAGACACCACCACTTTCTTTTTTTTCCTTGCAGTAGTCTGATTCCCTGAGGAAATGGAAAACTTTGGTACAAGGCATTCATCTGACAGTGCTCAAAAGTCTCCTCCTACTGCCCTGTAGGTGACCTACTTGGAACCAGCTTGTTTAGCATTATAATGCTTGGGAAGCTCCCGTCGGCTGAATTAGATGTTAGTGATTGCTGGCACTTGCTTGCAGTGGCTGTTGTGGCCTCAGGTCCCTGCTTCCAAGACTGTTCCACATCCTGCTATCTATCACTGAGTAAACTGTAAAAGATGGCCTTGGAACTTGGGCCAGGACCTGGGATGACCTGGTGACTTCTCTGAAGAGACCCTCATGTTTTCTGCTGTGCTTTTTTGTGGGGGCTGTGACAAAGTTTCACAGGTACCTGTCAGATACAGGTGTGGGGGAATGGGATTCAGGTAGGTCCCACGCCAATACATTCTGGTAGAATGCCCAGGCCTTCCCAGAGCCTGCACTTGCTCCCTTGGTGCCTCAGCTTCAGTAGGAGATGAAGAGAGCCTGTCACTGTGACAGGCTGTCAGCAGGAATCTGAGGATTCTTTGGGCTGCAAATAACACAAGCTTGAACTTCTTCCTGTGGGACTTTCCTAGCTGGGTGTGGGATTAGGGAGAACTCCTGTCTTATTCTTTAATGGCATTTGAAAGGAGACCTTGGAGTGAACTCGTTTTCTCTGGAGCAAACACCTGACTTTCTGTGCCTCTAAGAGGGGTGCCAGTGCCTACACATGCCCTTGTGACACCTTGAAGATGTTTTCTTTGCTGGCATTTCCTTCATCCACCCATTCCAAGCGTGCCAGCTGTCCCACAAGATAGAGACAGTGCAGGAACTTAAAAAAGGACTGGGAATTCCAGTGCATGTGCCAGGCATCCAATAAACATCAGAGAACCCAGCCCTTAGAAACTAAACAGCACTGCCAAGCACATGAGAGGAACAGGAAACATTACTGTTGCCACTATGCAGATAAGAACCTGTGAAACAGGAAAATTTAAACACAACTTGTAAATCCCCTCCATCTGTGAGCAGTTACAGGGTGGTATCTCCTACTTTGCATAATTAATGCTGAGATCAGTTGAGCTTCTTTTAAAGCCTTGTCCCAGCCTGCAGGGAAGGCAGGAGAGGCACTGCCTTAGAGGGCTCCCTGCCAGCACTGTCATTTCCATTCTAAGGCTCCCCTCGGGCAGGGATGGCACTGGGGTGGTTCCTAGGATGAAGATTTCCCAGGCTGGCTATGGGACAGTCACAGCTGCAACCGACTGAAGAGTTTCCTACCAGCAGTCACAGTGAGGGGCTGGGAGCTTCTAGAAACCAAGTCAAAAGGTCAGCTAAATATTAACGTTGCTGTGCCTAAAACTAATTACAGCGAGGAAAGTTCCTGCCCAGACTACTCCACTGACAGAGGCACCAGAAAAATCATTAAAACATGGACGAGCAAAGTAGTCTTGGCCGCCCACTTGTCAAAGCCTTTTACAACAATGAAGAAAATGCTGAGAAACTGCTTCAGAATGAATGAATAAATAAATAAATATCAAGAATTATTTGCCAGTGTAGAAACTTAATTATGTTTTTGCTTTCAGGAAGATATCCAACACTTGGCTTAGCACGGGCTGGTTCACAATGACTATCGCATTAGAGCTCTGTGACAGGATAAATGTTTATGGCATGGTGCCACCGGATTTCTGCAGGTAGGATTGATTTTGGAACCATTATTAGCCAACAAAATTCATGTTACAGATAAATATCTGAATCTTTTAATCTTTTTGCTCTGCAACAAGTCTTCAGTCCTCTTAAAGCAATTAATTAAGATGTCCCATGATCTCATTCTGAAAACAACAAACAGCATTTAATTATGTTATATAAAATATTTTAAAATTTTGCGTGTACTGTGGGAGAATTAATCCATCTTGTTGCTTTCTTTTAGTCTCTGAATATTTATCAGCTGAAAGTAATGCAATAATTGGCATGAAATTAATCTGAAGAAAGAAGTACTGGAAAACATTACTTTTAATTTGTTTTGTTGAGTTCCCCCACAAATTAATAGAGGAACAGTGTTCTCACAGTGACTAGTTTCTAAATTGAACTTTCTGTGCAACTCAAATTAACATTATTGTACCTCTGTCACATGAATGCCAATCTTGCAGCTTCCTAAATAATCCCCAGGAAACCCCACCCCGTGAATTTGGACCCAGAGAATGTCCTGTAATCGCCCATTTGGGGTGTGGCAGGGCGGTGGGTCACACCAGGCAGAAGCAGCACAAGTTGTGTCAGTGGAAGCTGCTCTATGAAGGAACAGCTTGTGCACCTTTTCCAGCTGGGTTGTGCCTCCAGCCGTGCTCAGGATGCAGACCCCAGGTCCTGGTTAAGGCTTTCCCACCATGGATCAGTGACACAGGGACAGTCTTCAGAACTTCTAGTGCTAGACCAAAATTACATTAGCCACAAGATACCAGTATGAATACAGACAGATTTGTATTACATCAGCAATCTTGATGCTGACATGGGTCTCACCTGCCCACCCAGCACTGGCCCAGCACTGAGGGTTCCTGCCCACAGCCAGTGTTGATCCCATTTGTCCTGCTGGGTGACCTGGGAACAGCTGGAGCCAGTCCAGAACGAGGCCTCTGTGCAACATTTCATCACCTGCTCACAAACCCCTTTCACCAAGAAGTACTTGCCTAAATTTTCTATTGCAAATGTAGTGATCTCTCAAGTCTGGTTCACTGGGTCATTCCAGATGCCTTCAGGGGCAGAGAGGGCAAGGCTGCAGTGCTGGGTTAGTCTCAAAGAATGGGAGTCCTTTGACTTTCTTCTGAGCACATAAAAGAATTGTTCAGGAATCTGCATTTGTCTTGGGCAAGTTGTAGAAATCCCTGAAGAAATCACAGCATAAAATGTCAACACTAAACTCCACTTTGTGAGAATTTCTACAAATTATAACAAAACACTGATGATAAATGCTGTGATGTACTGCCAGACTTCATCATGAATTCTCCAAGGAAAACAGCAAACTAGATCAGATATGCCAGACAACACAAATACCTTCCAAAGCACAGCATCTCGTTCCTCTGTCATCTCAGTTGGCCAACACATACTACTTCAGTTTCTCTAAGTGGCTGGTCTGTCTTACTCCAGAAGTGGCTGTATTCCAGTGGGACATGGAAGTAATTCTTAAACTGATGGTCTAAAAATACAGAAGACAGCATTTCACTGCAAAATAATGTGTAATCCTGACTTTTCAAAGAAAGTCAGAATAGTTTAGATATGTATTAAAAAAACCCAACTAAACCCAAACAAACAGTTTTGAGAGAGACTAAAAATGTCACTGAGAACATATGAAAGGCTTTCACAGAATCAATACACTAAAATCAAATGGACTTAAATTATAACACAAGAAAGGCTGTAGATCAATCCTACCAGTGAAAGATGTAATTGTTCTTATGGCCTGCATAAAAAAATCTTAACATAAAGGTATGCACACCTGGTTGTAAAAAGGGAAAAGGTCATTTCTTAAAGTAATATGAAATGTCTTTACTTGAGCTTGATTCCCCAGGTGATGAAGGAGAAAACTGTAGTTGCCATGCCTCGAAGAAGCTGTGCATGAAGATCTGTGAAAGGAGTTTCTTGCTGTAAAGAGAGTTAACCTTCTTAGTTGGCTTTTCAGCCACTCATTAAGAAGTTAAAACAGTGCTTCCTTTCAAAGAAATAAGACAACAAAACAGAATAGCAGAAAGAAAGAAAGATTTTATAACTGTAAGCCATATTTCCTGGTTTTCAGTCAGACAGAATAAGAATTTACCACTAAAATAAAAAAATCAAAACAAAAAATCCCAACAAAATACAAAAATGTGTGTGTGCTAGATGGTGTGGGTATCCTACTTACTGTGCAACTAAAGAATCATTAAGATTGGAAAAAAAACCACCTCCCAAAATTCTTATTTCTGTTCAGAGTTAATATCACCAAATTTATAACTTCAGCAGATAGATACTCATTCATTTTTAAGTATTAATTTGTGGAATAAGTAATGAGTGTAGTGATCACTGTCATGGAACTAAATTAGTGTCACACCTGTAACGTGAAGGACACCTCAAAGGTACAATGAATCTCATGCTGTTGATTCTGCTACAAATTATTAGCTTAAGATCATTAACCAAATTGCTTTGCACCCTTGCAGGAAAAATAGTCTAGTGAAGGAGTCTGGAGCACAGACTAAAAGATTTGTCACTATTACTTGCAACAAGGTGTTTTAGATTCATTTACTTTCACTGGACACTGAGTTTCATAGCTGAACTGGACTTGGTGTCCTGATTATTAAACGTTTCTAGTACTTAAAGCTATGAGTAATTTCAAACCGTTTTCCTTCCTACAGATTTATGCTGTAGTAAAGGTTAATGGCTTGATATTGCTCTCATACTGCTAAATACTTCTGTCTTGTACATTCTGTAGTAGGATGAAAGCTTGTGCTTCCATGTCCATTGCAAACATTTTTGTAAAGTGTGCACCCCTCTCACTCTTTTGTCCCAAGACAGACAAGCCATCTCGCTGTATTTTTTTCCAGTACTCAGGGATCCAATCCAAGCCTTTTCCAGATGGGAAGCACTTCCCTCTCAGAACTCCCTTTGGCAGCCCATTGCATGCACAGGACTCACTCCTGAACTGGAAATGCAGGATTCTTCTCTTGCCTCCCTTCAGCAGCAGCCTGACAGTAGTGCCCAGATACCATGACAATTCCTGGAGGCACTGCAGTGCTGCTGCTTCCCTTTGTGGGTGCTCAGCAGCAGGCCTGGGAAGGACAAGACAAGCCTTAATGGGTTTGTAGGAATTCCAGCCCCTGTCCATGGCATTATGGGCAGCAGGGACAGAAAGGCTGGTTCCCTGCAGGTCTCAGGGTACTCCTGTGCACAAGGAAAACTCAAGGGGTTAGTGAGATGAACCTCTTTAACTCTTCTCCTCTTCATGGGCCTTCTGGAACTCCCAGAAACCTAAAACTTAATTCTGAGCCTTATTTTAACTAATATGAATATTTTTTGTTCCAGTTATTGAACCTGATAATTTTCCTATAAGAATCCTCATTTGACTGCCAGACCATTTTCCATGGTAATTCACCTGAAAATTGGTATTTGAAATACTTTAGTGTTTTCTTACCTCTCTTTCTCTCTCTCTCTCTCCACTTTCAGTTCCTTTAAATCAAATGCAAAGCAGCAGTTGTTACTGGTTACATTTCCTGGAGCTTGTGAGAGACTGTAAGCTGTATATGAGCCAGTCCTGCTCTTTGGTCCATATGCCTCACCTCATTAGCTTAATAAAAAAATGCATACATGGTTTGGAAAACAGGACTAATTATGGAGGTCAGGGAAAGGAGATCCTGAGAAAAGAAGGCAAAAAAATAATCTAGACATCTTCATGGTCCTGACACAGCACCTTGCCCATCACTCAACATAAAAATGTCACTTTACTCACACATCTGCGTATGAATTATTTTACAAAGTGTGCGAGCACCTGTAGTTTTAGAGGGTTGATTTATTATGGCTCTTCATTTCTAAGGAAAGAGGCTGACCAGAATGTGGTATGGGGTGGCCTGGTTTCCCTGCCTTGTTTCTTTTGTGCTGTACTTCCAGCTTTTGCTGTAGGTGGATACCATCTGTGGGAATATGTGCACTCAAGTGGCAAACAGTAGCTGACTGACAGGGGTGCAAGCACTTCCACGGGTGCTGTGCTGGCAGGTGATCAGGCAGGAAGTACAGGATATTTTACAGAGGAACTTCCCGAGATTCCTCCCAGCTGTGATATTAATATGCATGCAGAGTCTGACAAAATACTGATTAATGTCCAGTATCAGTCAGTGATAAAACAGCATCTGTTTTAATGTTAATAAATGAGGTGGCAAGCAATTTCCGTATAGAAATTACTCATGCATTTCATTTGCTGGTGACACAAGCTAATTGCAGAGTTAGAAGATAACGCAGCACAGTTAATTTGGGTTATGGTGTACTCAAGCCAGAGTTCAAATCCAAAGCTTACTAGAATGCAATCTGGGGGAATCCAGAACTCCCATAAACTGAGATGGTCCTCCATAGGTAAATACCTTTCAGAATTCCAAATCTAAATGACATCTTTTGGAATTTAGCATTAAAACCTCAGTCAGCTGCAGAGTAGTCCTAGAGAGGTCTGAAACCACCACCCCCATTCCTGCCCTGATCTCAGCCCCAGTTCAGCCAGCAGAGCTGCACACAAGGCCTGAGCCCCACAGGCTGCCTGGACTGAGCTCCTGCCGGGCCCTGTGCACCAGGTGCTTCTGGGCTGTTTCTGGTGGGATAGTTCACAGGATGCAGTGACCTGGTACAGCCTGGCAGGAGCTAAGGACACCCACTTAGGATACACCAGTGTTAGTTCAGAGCCTTTAATGGGATGTGGAATCCCTGGCTTCAAAAACACCCTGCCTGGAGGTGTCAGGACCAGCAGCGTCACAGGCTCACTTTGCCCCGTTAACTGGGGCTGCATTTTTCCCAAGTCTGTTGGAGATATAATTTCAATTTACTGATCCTAATTTTAAAGCAGTAAATTTATACCAAGCAATACAGGTGTACTGTTGAGGACCCAAAAGTAAAATCCAGCTTTAGTGCAAGAAGGAAGAACAGTCTAAATGAGAGGCAGAGGCCTATTTGTCTAGTAATTTTTAACAAAAACACATCACATGAAAATGTATCCTATTAGATTTATAGTAACCATACAAATGATTCATTTAAGGAACAATAAGAAGTCCAATGAATCAAAAAAGTGAAAAATTAATTGAAGATTGACTTCTAATAGTTGTAGTTTAGAAATAATAAATTTCTACATGAAGGGCACCTTTAGATTACAAATACATTTTCTGTAGGTGAGGCAATGAAAGATTTTGTTTCACTCTTATGTATTCCAGTGAGAATATATTTAATAAGTTTAGAATCCATCTTATTCTAGAAATGTAAGTTTATTGTTGTTCTGGTCTTGTAAGATTGATCACCAAGCTGTGTTACAAGGAAGCCAGATTGATCAAATTAAAACGTTAATCTAAGGCAGAAATGGAAAGCAGCAGCAATATCATACATTAACTCTGCATATACAATATGGATAATGGCAAGATAAGAAAAATTAGAAAATGGCACAGGTGACAGAATTACACAGTAAAAATAATGATCAGCACAGACTACTGACAGATTGTGGATGCATTCAATTGAAAGTGACCTTAAATATTAGCTCTTCAAAATGAAAATAATCAACTGTATATTAGAGCTGACAGCCCTGAATCTGTATCAGATTTCTTGCTCTGTGCTAGGGTCCTCTTCAGCTCAGGCTGTAACACAGAGCAGCTCCAAGGCTTCACTAAATGTTGATATTGGCAATTTTCTGCCTCAGCAAAATAGCTGGTAGCAACTGGGGAGAGAGGGATACAACTGGGTAATTCTGTCTGGGACAGCTTGCTCTCTCAGTATTTATGACACAGAGAGTTGTGTGAGTTCCTGTTGGCCCAAAACACCTGCGCCCAAAGTAAAAAACCATTGCGGGTACAGGTTAATGTAGAGATTAAAACAAAAGGAGAATTAATTGCTCTGGCTTATTATAATACAAATGTGCCATTTACAGAATGTTACATGGAAACACTGAGGTCAGAACAGCTAAAATGAATTTTATCCTAAGTACCTAATTGGTGTTTGGTATATCCAGTGTGTCAGCACGAGTCACTCACCTCCTGCTGGGAAATGTGAAAGGGTTCACAAGGTCAGACAGATACTATGGGTGAACTGTTTTAACTTTTAGCTTAGATACATGAAAGCTGCTGGTGTAAAATAAGGAACTCATTTGTGCATCAGAAGTTTGATTAAAATGCTAGCAACAGCAGCCTGTACCACTGACCTGGCGTGCAGACAGACACTCATTGAAGTTGGGCTCTCAGAACCTCGCACGGCGTGCTGGGAACGTTCAGCTGAGCTGATGTGACACATAACCACCTCCATCTATCATCTTCTCTTTCTTCCCCAGTTCAGTAAATACCTCTGCAAGACCTTTTACAAATCAAAATCTAGATTTAAATCTCTTTTAAGCAGTTTACTTCAAATTTCATAGTAGTAACACAGCCCTGCAGCACTCTCCCTTGTTCCTGAGCTGCTGCCGTCCTTCATTTAACTGGGAGGAAGAGGATTAAAGGAGAGCAAAAGAAAAAGCAAAGAAAACACCTTTGTCCCATTCTGATGTATTAGATATGCAAGAAAAAAACCAGCTACATAGTTTAACTATGAGAAATAGTGGATTTGAGCCCATCAGTTCATTAAAGATAGCATCTTTTCAATCAACAAAAAAGAACATCTTGGGCTTCCATCTATTCTCTTTTTTCCACAGGGATCCTAATCATCTTTCAGTACCTTATCACTACTATGAGCCTCTGGGACCAGACGAGTGCACAATGTACATTTCCCACGAGCGGGGCCGCAAGGGCAGCCACCACCGCTTCATCACCGAGAAGCGCGTCTTCGAGAACTGGGCACGGACATTCGACATCCGCTTCTTCCAGCCAGACTGGAAACCAGAACCGCTCACTGTAACCCACCCCCAGGTGAGACCGCTGGCCTGAGGGGGACGCACAAGCCCAGCCACGGTCACCTCCCGCAGCTGCCTCTGGACCTCGTGGGCACGGCAGGCAGGAGGAGAAGGGTAACAGGGTCTGCAGCTGGCACCCACAGCAGCAGGCAGGAAGTTGGCATGGAGGAGCAGCACACACCGAGAGGACTTCCTGTTAAACTGTATTAACCCAGTCTGTCGCCTTTTGGGGCCATCTGACTTCCCGTGTGTGTTTGTGATTTGTGATACACAACCTGAGTGTCATTAAGGGATGGTTAATTCATTATGGCTTTTTTAAGTACAAAGCCACTGAATTTTCATAGTGAAAACTTTCCGTATTTATTTAATGGAGGTTTTTATGCAACCTAGGCCAGTATTTTTCTAATTCACAGTTATGTGGTTGTTTATCTTTCATAATCTTTTAAATCCAAAATTAATACTGCTGATGGTTTGAAAGGCCTAGCTTTTTATTTATAAAACTTGTTTGAAATATATAATTCTATATAGCATGTAATTAATATTTGATTGGGAAATGTTGGATTTCTTCTGAGAATTTTGGGCTGTCTTCCAGCCTAAAGCCTTTAACAGCAAGAGTGGTCCCATGTGCAGATCCAGCTCGCTTTACATTCTGACATCTTATGTTAATACAAAAATGGTAGTGAAAATTCTGTTTGATATTAATGTGCATTTGCTGCTGTGCTATCAAGCTGTTGTTTTTTAAACAGGGGTGGGAGGAAGGAGGGCAAACAAAATTTATCCAAAAAAAGCCAAACTGGCCATGGCAGCAGCTTATCAGTGAGGACAAGCTATGGCTGGAGAGCTTGGTTCTGTTTTACCTCTGTATTCCTGCAAGAGGCTGTCAGCAACACTCCTGAGGCAACAGACTACGAATCAGGCCACAGGTGCTCAACACAATGTGACCGAATTTCTGGAATGAAGAAGGTAAACCAGCAGTACTACAATACCAGTCATAGTAACCAGAAAGATCACAGCACTGCACCTGCAAAAATCACTGCCTTCCACTGTCCCAAGGTCATCACTGACCTCAAGGATTCTGGATCACACTGAAGCTGGGATGTGAAAAGCATTCTATGAGTACAAAATCGTCATCCTGAAAGGAGCCAAGTTAAACTCTGCTTTTTTTTCCATGAAGTACCTGTATGTGCATGGTGAGTGCAAGACAAAGGAGAAGGACAATGCTCATGCTGTGTATGGAACCTCACAATGGGAATTACTGGGTTACATGTGGCTTGTGAATAAAGAAGATTTCAATTCCAGTATTACTTTTCCTTTTGCTTCACAAATACCAAATCTCAATTTTTTTCGAAGTAATCAGTAACTAATGCATGAAACATACCTCAGGTGATGAAAGGTGTCTCTCATTAGACAAGTGCAAAAGCTAGAACAAAGATACTACCTTTAAACACCTAAATCCAAGAAGCTCAACCTCAGAGGCAAGACACAGAACTGGGACCAAACACTCTCATTTAAACCCCCTTATAACCCACGGTCTTCCTCTTTGCAAAACTGGATAGCAATAGCTACAGCTGCCCCACAGATACCCTGATTCTCTGGGGACAAAGTGAATTGTCCTGGCAGGGGCAAAATGGTGTCACCTCTGTAACACTGCCCGGACCTGAAGTGCAAGTCTCCGAGAGCCACGGTCCTGCTGCAGCCATGCCCACCATCAAAAAGTAAGAATCTATAATGTATTTTGCCTTAAAAGCTTTATTTTGGTGTTCTTCCTGGTACACAGCACTCAGCTTACAAACGGAATGCCAAGTGTGTGTTACCTTTCTCTTGTCAGCTGGTGTTTACCTCTCCTTCTTTCACTGATGGCGTTTTATTCCTTCCACTTGATTTCACTGCATTCTATAAAAAACAGAATGGATTTTGAACTAATGGGAGTTTGAACATCCCTCTCAACATGTGTACTGGGTAGTGTATCCAGCATATATTGCTGCAACTGATGAAATCTATCAAACTGATTTACAGATCATTTCTAATGTGACTGCAAGACATGGTACAGATCACAGTAGGTGCTCTGATGCTACCGTCCCTGTTTTATTACTGATACAATAATAAAAAGATCTTGTCATTTTAAACTAGAGCTCTTAGTTTTTCCACCAGTCAAGGGCTGCAGTACGTGTATGCTATATGTTTGGCTATGTTATTGTTAAAATTGGATCATTTAAAGTTAGAGTACACTGCTCTACTTCCAGTATTCTGTAGAAAAACAGAGACTTGCCAGAGCCCACTGTGTTCCACAGGCTTGTTCCCTGTCTGCAACACTGCTCAGTGTCAAGTAGATATGAGGAAGCATGAAGAGTATGAAGGAACATGGAATAAACTGTAAGGACACTAGAGCTCCTAACAGAGCCAAGCTAAGCATTATAACTCATTCCTTGTTCAGTTTCTGTTAATAACTGTGTGTTCTCACTACCCTCATACACATCCTTTAAACAAAACAAACCCAAACTTGCTTTAGTCTCATCAACATCCTGTGAAGTTCAGCAAGGTCCCCCATCTAATTACAAAAAGTCTGAAGGAGTATTTTCTAAGTCACACCTGTATATATAAAAAGGAATTTGATGAAGCCAAGGAGACTGCAAGTTTTAAATAGATCACACAGATTTACATGGAACATAAATTGAGTCCAAAAAGCACAAGTTTTAAGAGCGTAAAAGAAATGTAAATAACTGTTAAAGCACTGCAATTTTAATTAACGGATCACTGATGTATTTATCTATAAATGCACAATTTTTGAACTACAGAATCCTGCTGCATTTCTGCCTGATGTAAGGTTTTATGGCCTAGTTATAAACCAAACAGATTTATGACAGAAAATGCTGTCAGCCTAGGGATAAGTAGTACAAACTAGGCATTGCTGCCATTCTCTGCTTTATGCTGTCATCTCACACTCTTCACTATAATTTGATCGATTCATGATCTGCAGCACATCATTTCACATACTAAAAGCTGTGGCAAAACAGTGTTTACAGACATCAGCAATTTCAAGATCTATGTTAGTTTAGTCCTGAACTCCTTGCATACCTTTAGGCTTTTACACTTGCCTTTGTCAGAGGAGATATTTTTCATCCTGAAGAACTGTAGTTCTTATGCCATGATATGTGCAACTGGAATTGATAATGATAAAGAAAACATCTCTGCTACTAAGAACAAAAAAGTACCACAGCTGCTTTGTGTTCTGTTGGCTCAATGGTGACAGCACCATGGTACAAAGAAGAACCATGATGCACGTGGAGAAACCTTCCACCCAAAGTGCTAAAGACCTCAGAAAGTTAACACTTTATTCTTTGTAAGGAAACTGAGGAAAGGGGAGGTTAAAAAACTAAGACCAAGTTACAGCTTTGGAACAAGATCTGGGGGAGATTTGGGTCTGCTGACTGGCAGCCCTGACTCGATCCAGCAGCACACACACTGGTCCTGCCACGTCCATTCACACAGGGCAGTAAACAAATAAAATCCTTCTGCAGCTGCTTACCTGGCACTTGTCCTGCTGTATTTTCCACGCAAACTTCTAAGGAACCTAAGTGATTTTTACCCAAAATCCCCTAAGGTTGCAAGGAAACAGTAAGATAAAAATAGCTGGAAAAGCATTGGGGAATGGGGTGAGGGGAATCTAAACAGTAAGGAATAAAATGTACCTTGTGCTGTCTAGCTTTATTCCCCTGGAATAAGAAGATCAAACCCAGGCTGGAGCTGACAAAGAGGAATGTCCTGGCTCAACAGCAATGGCTGTCTTGCAGTTTTCTTTGCAGTACTCTGTAAGTTGGTAATAGGTGCCACAAAAACTCTTTGAAAAATGCTGATAATTTCTGTAATGAAAGTTAATGATTTTATCTGATGCAAGGAGACACAATTTCTAATTCAATTTAAAACATAGCTTAGGGATTAAAAAAAAAAAAATCAAAGAGTATTTGTAAGGCATCAAAAGGTACTGCAAAACAAAAGGAAGTACAGAAACCTTACAGGTACCAACACTTCTGTCTTCCCTGGACCACCAGTTCATACTGATCACTTTGAATTTCCATCTGCCTGCTGCAAAGGCACACCTCTCATATAACAAGCGTGTGATTTTGTAAGGAGAAAGAAAAAAAATTAAGGACAATCTTGTTTAATAAAAATCTAGGAAATATTCTTTTAAAAAAGCCTAGGAAATATGAAAGGGCAAATGTCTGAGGTGGTGCGAAATTTCTCGGTGCTGAAGCAGAAAAATATAAATTTCAAAGACTTTTATAAAATGACTGTCAAATGGCACTGCTTATGCTAAATACCCTGAAAACTAGCAGACTGTTAAATGTTTTTCTCACTGAAAATTACACCAAAACACGAAATGTCAAGTGGTGCCCTTTGACCACCATGTGGATGGAGATTCAGCATCACAGCAGAAGCAAAGCTGGGGATTTCACCTCGGCCAGCCGTGGAACAGACTCCATGGCAAAGGCAGACGAGTGGAACCAGGCCCTGAACCAGCATCCCCTTGGTGCTGAGCCCCCTCCAGGGGTGCCAGCAAAGAGCACAAGGCTGCACAGCATTCCCAGGAGAATGGGACACAAAATCCCTTTGTCCTGCCTGGCACTGAAGGCCAGGCCACACCAGAGAAGCTGCCCAGAGACGACCAACACACAGTGTCCCTGTCTGCTATGGAGTGCTTTGACCAAGAGTTGTTAGGAAAACGGAACAGACAGGAAAACTACAGACAACCCCAGCAATCCAGACAAACAGATGGAAACCTGTAAGAACAAAATCAGGAGTCATAAAGGAGACAGATTGGCTAAGATGTAATGCAGCTGTTGTAAGCAAACTCCTGCCTTACAAATCTATTTAGAGTTCTTCAAGGTTCTCTGAAGCAAGGGGAGAAAGATCTCCAAGTGATGGATCCACTTGGAATTCCACAACTAGGTTTGCAAAAGACTTCCAAAGAAGTTATAGTTAACACAGAAAAAAAAAGAAAGATCCTCACCCTATGGAACCCATCTGAACATAGGAAAATAAGGCTAAGAGGATACAGCATCATCTTAAGAGTACAAGCAGAATTCTACAGGGAAAAAATGTCACAATATATTTTCCTCTATTTTTACCCCTTATTCCCTTGGTATCTACCATAGGCCATCCCTAGATGCAGGACACAAGAGCTAGACTGCATTTAAATAAATGATTGATAAAAATACGAAAAAATGTATCCAGTGAACACCACCTTGTACACTAAAGCCCAGTTCCAGCCTTGCCATATTCTCCATCTGCCAGGCCCACCACAAGATCTAACACAGGTACTGCATTCTCATTTTAGTGAAAGCAATACCAAAGCATCCAGCACAGATGGAGAGCAAGACTGGACCCTTTTTAGCAGACATAGAAAGTCATCTTAATAATTTCATTTCTGAAAACAGGTTTGTCTTCTTTAGGACATCTCTAGTGCTATTTAAATCTGCCAGTTTTTTTACACAACCCAGACAGGTGTTAAGATAACATGAGTAGCTATTAGGACACTAGCTGCTTCCTGAAGTACAGGGAAGATAAATGGAGTAATTCATATTTAGCAAGGTATAAAGTTCTAGGACTTTGCGGACTTAACTTTGGCTGTTAATAGCAAAACAAAGAAATTCCAAAGGGAACCATTTGCTGTGGCTTCATTTAAGGCAAGATCTTAGGTTAGGTTTATGTTTTAACACAAAGGCAAAAGAAGTGAACAGATTTATGGCCTACAAGGATATGCTTCCCCATGGCATCCCTGCTGCACACAAGGGCAAAGCTGGCAGTGGTTACTGATATTCAGTGGGACTGCCCATTTGTGTTGGAGAAGATTGGAATGTTCTCACGACACATTATTATTTTTTACTGGGGCTGTACATGTGTATATGTGCATTACACAAAACACTGGAAAGCTCTTCCCCATCCCTCCACTGCAAATGATGCTGCAGAGAAGGAGCAGATTAAAGAAACCAGCAACAACAGCAAGTGCAGAAAGCCTTCTATACATATAAAAAAATAAATACAGGGACCACTCCAGAGAAAAGTGTGTAAAAGAACTGCACAAAATACAAAC
Source organism: Nicator chloris (assembly GCA_013400495.1). Classification (NCBI taxonomy): domain Eukaryota; kingdom Metazoa; phylum Chordata; class Aves; order Passeriformes; family Pycnonotidae; genus Nicator; species Nicator chloris. The sequence continues at coordinate 87,752 of WAAE01012936.1, forward strand.
ATACATTGCAATGATACACTGATGGCCCCACTGATCCTATTTGCCATTCCATACGCATTATAAAGATCAAGGGAGGTAAGGGGACCCTAAAATCATCACAATTTGAGCCATAACATTTTCAGCTATAAACTTAACCTGGACAGGAAAACTAGTACAGAAAAAGTAACTTAAGGAAAACCAAATATAATCTAATGTTTAGTGAGGCTCTTTGTTGGTAAATATCAAAGCATTTGACAAAGGAAATAAGTACCATTATATTGGAGCTGGACAGAGCCAAAATTTAAAATACTACCTGCAGAGCCAGTAGGCCTAGTCAAACATTTAATATAAGAGCATTATTCCAGTAAGTCAGGCTAAGAAAGGAAATCTATTTGCTATTTCAGATTAGTCAGTTTTGTCACAGGGACTAACTAGTATGACATGCCATGAATCTCCCAAATAAACCACAGCCTGGTGGCCTGGTCTCTGCTAAGCTGTCACCAAAGCCATGTCAACAGCAGTGTGAAAAATGCCACTTCCATGGCGAGGACCCCCGAGGCTGAGCTTTGCTGTTACACTGACCAGTTTGCTTCTTGTGGGGTGTGTTTTGTTCAAGGGATTGTTGGAAACAAGTCAACAAAATAATTTAGGCCAACACAATTTGCATCTCTATTAAGCCTGTTGGCCCAGTATTGGCCAAGGCTTCGGTGTTATTCTCACAAAGACCTGAAAAGAAAGAAAGACAAAAGTTAAATCTATAATCTGCACGGGGAAGAAGACATGGCACAATCAAACATTAACAGATGTACATCCTTGAATGGAAACCTTAAACATTATCAATTTAATCACTAAATCAGGCATAAATCCTCACTAAGGGAGAAAAAGTAACTCAGTCTTAAAGAACTTGCAAGTGAAATGAGTTCTAAGAAATGCTGATTTCAGAGTATGTTATGCAGCCTATGCAAGTTTTTATTACAAAACATAAGACACTTTCAAGATACATTTCCTGAAAGCTTTTTATTTTTAAAAGTTCACAGAAAGAGGGAAAGCAGAAATAAATTAGTCATATAATCTTCCATGAGAAACTTTCTCCATTTTTTTTAATTTCCCTTTCACCACTTAGAAATGCAAAAAACTGTTACACTCATTATTGTACAGAAGTGCTGAAGTGATGGTTAAAAGAGTTTTTTGTGGCATGTGTGATTCATTTGTGGAATACTGAAAAGAGACTTCTGCGGGACAACTATTGGTACTGAGCCCCAACTTCCCTCTCTGTCAGCTCCAGCCCGAGTTTGATCTTCACGTGGTTGAGAAGACACTTTCATTATATACACTGGTTTTTTCTGCAGTTCATAACTTTATGGACAGATTAGTCTCTTGGGTGAAATATTTTATGCTTGTCTCAATTCAAAGGTGAATTAGTCTAGAAGCATGATAAAATTCTGCTAGGTCACATAGAGCTCTGTAACACCGACAGAGCTGATGATGGGTACATGAGGACACTGAGCTTTCTTTCAAGGGTCCCAACCCTTGTCCCACACACAAAGGTTGTCTTCTCTCCAAATACCACAGACTCTCTGAAATGCACCATTCTCACTTTGCGTATTGTCTTCCAATTAATCTATTTTTATCAAGTCCAAATAATCCTGACCATATAAAAGCTTTTGACTTCACAATGCAAATTACTGGATGAAATTTTCACTATTTACCAAAAACTAGCAGCATCTCATTTCCTCAGCTATACTGAATGGATAATTAGGGAAGCCTTCAGATCAGAAACTTCCTTTTTGTTCCTTCCTTCTAAGCATCCATCAGAGTAGAGAAAGCAGCAGTTCTCTAACATCAAAAAAACCCCTTACTGACGTGCTGTCAGTATCAGGATTGCCAGGGCTGCAGACTTCTGCCCTGCCTCTGCTGGTCCTTCCAGTCCCTCTCACAGGAGTACAGTGCAACACCTCCCTGTCCTTATCACTGCACAAATCCTCTTCCCCCAGGATAAATTCACAGCTGAACCTGGCCTTAGCCCCTTTGCAAATCACTGATTTAGTGCAGCTCAGCCCTGCTCCAGCATCCAATGATGCCCCTCTAAAGGCAGATTGGACCACAAGTTCCATTTACTTCCAGTACATTCTATGGCTGTGGTAGCTGAAAATAAAAGTCCCTGACTCCTGAAACAAGAGACAGAAATGGGCTCAAAGTGCAGGCACTCAGCAAGAGAATTAGACCCAGATTACATTTGCTTTTCTGTAATCAATAAAGATACCAGCTTTCAGGAGGAAAAACCAACTGAAAGAAAAAACCCCTCCACTCTCTAGAACAGACACACCATCACTAATGATGTTTGTAAAGATACCTGTGAACAGTCTCTGGTATTTGCTGATGCCAAGAGAACAGCATTTCATTGTAACAGTCATTAAACATGAAAATACTCAACTGGCATAGACCAAGAAACACTGATTGTCTCCCCCCTGCTCAGGTTTTTTTCTCCACTCATTTTTTGTAGGAACCTCACTTTTCAGTATGTAACAGAAGCACAGCTTAGTCACACTTTGTGTCAGCTTTTGGGCCTGCTCACAGGCACTCCAGGGGACAGGAGAGCACCTGGATCTGAGTACAACCCTACTGGGGACCTACTTTTTCTTCATTCAATAATAAAAATGTATTTTAAGATGTGATCCTGAAAGAGATCTGAAAACCTGAAATGACCAACATCTATTTTTACCATCCATGAGTTCTAAACAACATCTGAAAACCCCATGGCAGGAGCTGTCAATGTAGCTCCACAGTACAGGCTGCAGACACTGAGTTTTGCAGGCATGGGCACGCTTGGTTCACAGACCTATCCATGCGGAGTCACAAAACACTGAAATTCAACTCTGCTGGAAAAGTTCCCATGCAAAGAGGCATCAAGAAACTGCCACCTGGCTTGTCTTCTGGATCCATTAAAAAGATCACCTGTGCACCTTGGAGGAAGCATCTATACCACAAAGCACACTTGGCTGCAGAACACCAATGGTTTGTGACTGAGGGTCACATGGCTGGCTCCAGAGCCCACATTCCAAACTGAGCTGAAAGGCCTCCCTGGGAAAATGAAAAGATTAATAACTTTGAATAAAAAAGACACATACAACACACATTTACAGACAATTCTGTGCCATTCCTGTTCTTGCTTTCAGAGTGGAACTGTTCAAGGAGTAAATGCTATCACAGCATAGAAAATACTGTCTCACAGGTGTAGCACAGGCAACTTTATGGTGTCTCAGAATCATCCATTTCAACTCCTCACTTCTGTGCATACAAAAATGTTTAAAATGCCTGAAGCATAGTGTGCTGCTGTATTCCAGTCAAACTGTTGTTCTCACTTCAATTTAATCACCTTCACATGCATACTTACTGAGTGCCTCTATTCATAAATTGCATTTTAATAATCCACCTAATTGCCTCCTTTTCCCTAAGCAGATAAGCTTTTAAAAAGACAGAATCTTTGGTATCTTCTGCTGCTGGCAAAATTCAGCTGAGTTCTGTAGATATTTCTATCACTTCCTGCAAAAGGTAGCTGAAAGAGGGAAAGAGAAAAATTGAATGAGGCCTGAGGAGTCCAAATAAGTGTAACTGCCACTGAAGCAAGGCATAAAGCTTTATCAGCTTCACTTTAGACATCTTTTAAAGTGTGGCAAAAGTTGCCTATAAAATAAATATTTGATTAAAATATTTACTACAATTCAAAAAGAGTTGGATTAGGGAAGGAAAGCTAAGCAAATCCTCTAAGGAATTCTGAGGATTCATTTCTATACTGGGTCTACACATTTCTACATGGTCTGTGCACAGCAGATTTTATTTGATTGTTGTATTAGAAATTGCTCAGGGGGAAAAAAAGGTCTTCTGATTTTATGAAAAGTCACCATTATATCAGAGTTTGGATATGAAGTCTTTGCTTTTGAAGGACATTGTCCAAAAAAACAACTCCCAAACCCAACACACTGTGAATGGATCCAGAGGATGAGACATCCAGCACCAGGAATGCTACTCAGACCCGTCCCACAGAGTGTTTCTCTTCCCCATTAAGTTGCATTGTTGTTGGCAGGGAGGATCTGTGCACCAGGTACATAAAAGCTCCTGATCAGCACACTGGGAAGACACGTCCAGTATTATCCACCCCACAATATCAGTTTGCAGAACTACAGGGTCAGTAGGAATGCTTTAGTTTCAATCCCTACTCCTGGGCCTTAAGCCCCTGCTACTGAAAACAATTCCAGCTCTTCACCAAGAAGTGCCATGAAGAGGTGGAGTAGGCAAATGTTCACCTTCCCATAATGGATCATTTTGTACCTTCAACATCTCCAAGCCTAGAAAATCTTTGGAGATAAAAAACCAAGGCTTCAGCTCTTGAGCTGCACCACACTGCTGTTTTCCCTGTTCTCTGGAAGCCTCAGTGGCTTCTCCACAGCCCTCCCAGGCTCACACAGCTCTGACAGTTCACCTCCTCTCACCTGAGGCTGGGATGCCACAATCATGCTGGAAGAGAAGAAAAAAGGACAAAAATGTTTATGCACTCTGATTTGTATGTGCTGTGCAATAGGAAATGCTCAGAACCATATTCTAAGAAAAATACACTGATATTATGTGTGACTATAAATAATTCCTAATAACTTCTAGAAATATGTGTCTAGTACTTACACCATGGCTGCATCAGGTAAGCTTTATTTTGATTAAGGTAGAGAACAAATTCCAAAAGCACAGGGCAAAAGCTTCCCCTCACTGACAGATGTGTTTCTACACATGCACAGATTTGCTCTTCTCTTTACAAATATCACGGTATTATATAGACAAAACTCTTTTAGCATACATTCATCAGTAAATGTCCAGGAAGAACAAATCAATATGCCAAACCAGAATTTACAAAACACAGGCAACATATCACATTTTCTAAGGGCTCAGAAACTACAGAATACAATGGTACAATTTATAATGTTTTTCATCCTGATGCCAGAGTTGATTTTCTTTGGTGCAAAAATCCAGTGCACTGAAAATTCTGAAAGCATCCAAGTCCACATTGTATGCAGTGAAAATACAACACCTATGAAGGGTTTCTAATGGACATGGTGAAGTCCTTTCACATTTTTTGGCCTTCTTTTTAAGTAGATTCAGCAAGGTCATAATTTTCTTTTCACTTTCACCAACTCATAGAATTCTAGACTCAAAACTGCCTAAGGTGAAAGGACTGATCTAAGGGTTGCATTTAACAGGGAAGAAAAAGGAATAAGAAAAAAGAAGTCAATACATTCCAGAGTATTTTTATTTTTGTGAAGAAAGCTTTCAATATGCCATGCCAAAGTCTGCAAAGTGGGTTAATTTTTTATAGACAAAATGACATCTTAAATAACCTTCTCCACAACGTCCAGTTCTTTAGTAATAGGTGACTTCTTCTAAGATTTACTTCAAAGTATGGTGGAAAGAATTTGCCCATTTACAATCCAGGAGCAACGACAGAAATCCTGTTACAGGGTTTAGGGCCTGCCCTTTATTAAGTTTAACCAGAAAGAAAACATGCTCAAAGAAGCGTTAAAATATGTTTAAATCAAGACAAAGTGAAGTAACAGTAACATTAAAACCATTTGTTAGAATCTTTCCAGAAAAAGGGCCAGAAGAGATGGCTTCAAAAGAACCTTTAGAAGTGAGATGTCACCACAGTGTTTTGACACAACCATGACCCACATGCAGAGAACACAGGTGATACCCAGGAACCCGAAGTAGCAGCCATTGCAAGTATCTTGTTTGCTCCAGTTCAGAAGACATGTTTCATGTGCTTGATTCCATATGTTTTGAAGAAAACCATGATGATCAATGCCCAGAGTCCTAAAATAAATCCTCCAGGAGGATGCCAATCCTTTTGTTTTGGTTTCTGGAAAAAAAAATGAAAAAACAAAAAGAGAAAAAAAATTTGTACTTAGTTCTCACAATAAGCAGTGCACTGCATTTATCAAGTGCAAAAAAATAATCCCTGCAGTAGAACAAAACACCAATAAGCTGTATTTCTTCATGAAGTTGAAGCATCTTTGTGCTGTGATTGGGAGGCTAATGGGAGGCAAGGTGCCACTCAAGCAGGGAGGGTAAGTACCACAAAAAGGCCACTGGAACTGTGCCTGAGACACCACTTTGCCTGTGTGTATTGGTATCGTGGGACGTGTTCCAAGTCATTTGTTTGGACAGATTTTCTTATATTTGGTCTCATGTTAATACGAGAGAAGAATTCTGTAAGTGTGTAAAACAGCTCCTACAAGAGAAAATGTGAAAGAGAGAGTGCTGTTTCTCCACTACCTGTTTTCTACAGCTGCTTTTGTACTCAGAATGACGTGAATAAACAGATATCTGTCCACATAACAAGTGAAGACTCATCATTACAGCAATATCATAAACCAAAATAGGATTGTTTTCAATGTCAATCACATTTTCCAGGGGCCTCATTGAGTCTAACTGCCTTTCCCTAACGTAGAAATATATTCTGCAATTCAAACTTCTGTCCCTCTTCAACAAATTTTTCATCTTCAGTAAAAAGTCATACACTGCAGTTGGAGGCCTTTTCTGTCTCACATGTAGCAGCTAGACAAGATTAAACTTGCCTGTCTTCTTCCTTCCCTTCTTAAACCAAAAATTCAGATACTCCACAGTCAGTGAATAGAGAAATGGATTGAAGAAGATAGGAGCTGCCATGTACCCCAAGATCTGTCTCAGGGGCTAAAAATAAGGTGACTATATGAATGCAAAATTTTAGTTAAGGCTATCATGACAAAAATACCAGAATTATAGTATTTAGAAGTGTAACTCAGTCCCTCAGGCCTGTGCCTGCTCTTGCCCTCAGCAGGTTGTTTTTACAGATCTTCTAGGCAGACAGGGTTGATTTACTATTACGATAATAAATACTGAAGCACTTGCTGAGATTTTTATTCCTGCCTTGCTGGAAGATTTGCACCATTTTGTCCTTGTGCAGAATGAGACACAAGGGGCACAGACCATTTTGGTTTTGTTGCATTTAAGTCAAATTTAAAATTCTCTTTCTGCCAAGTGAATAACTATTACAAAAGATGTTGCTGTTTTAGTTTCAGCATCAATCCACACAGAGAAGTTTGCTATTCTCTGCTAAATATACCAGGGAGGCTGGTGAACTTTAATGCAAGGAAGAACAGTTTGCAGTGTCTGTTCTTTCAAAACAGCATTCCTATCAACACAAAAACAATGTTTGTTGATTGCTCAGCTCCCACTTTATAAACCACACATTCTTAGCTTCAGGATTTTTCTGTAAGTCCTGTGCCTGCAATTAAAAAGTAGAACAAACAGTCACATCACCCGAGACACCCAAAGAACCTGGCAGTCTGAAACATTAATGATTTTACTCTGATACAGGAATCACAAAACCAGCATTATAATTTACATCAACCACAACAAACCAAAGATGTGAGCAGAGCAGGTGTCTCTGTATGCAAACCACTGAATTCCCTGAGCAGCACTCGTCAGCTGCAGCGTGTGCTGTTGGTGATCTGCCATTTCGCTGATATTCACAACTGCACATCTCCACATAAACATCTCTGAAATCAACTCTGCCTCTTCAAAAGGCTGCCAGCACACCTCGCTTCTGAGAGTAACAGCACATGACACTTCTCCACACAAAGGGACTTTCTTGTTTAAATCTTCCTAATTAACCCGTAACTTCGTATGCATATTGCAGTGCCTGTTCCATCAATCTCTTTGTACTATCAATCTCTCCCTTCTTGGATCTCAGACAAGTATCTTACCACAAAGTGGCACCTGACCCTTCAAGACAAATGACTTCAATTTGCAGCCAGTGACACTAAAAGCCTCTCCTTCCTATTTTGTATCGAACACGTAATTTAATTTCTTTAAAGAATTTATATGAATAAATATTTATAAGGTGATCTATGAGTATGGTTTTACATTTTGTCATGTCTAGTACTGACGTCTCCATGGAACTGTGCAAGGGAAGAGAGGCCAGTGCAGCAGTGGCTCTGCACTGGGAAATCAAGGCCATATATATATAGTCAGTTTAAAGTCACGGGATGCAATGTTAAAATGTGAAGGATTAAAACCATGAAGGCATGACAAAAATTATATGAGGCTGTACAAGAGCTACATACTCAGTAATCTTAAAAATAAATTATCCTAATAAGAAAGATTTACAGACCCAGCAACTGAAATCTACACGTAAATATTAAACCACAATAAAAGAGCAAAAATAAGCAACTCTGTTGAATATCTCTAAGTCAATATCTCTAAATGGTTAATTGAGCACAAAATCATACTGAAATAGGCCAGTATTTTCCATGAGGACATCAAAATCTTATGAATATCTAAAATGGGATAACACAGATTCACATTTAAACCTACAAAGTATACCTGCAAGAGCTGAAATACCTAATTTTGTTTAAATTAACTTGCTCATAGATTCCCAAGAGAGTTCACCACTAAATTAAAAATATAATTAGCTGTCAAACTAACAAGTTCATCTTTCTAAAATCCTAACAAATACAACACAGAAAGCATCAATAACAAAACTCTGCCTAGGCAGGCACATCAGCTCAGCAGCCAAGAGTGCTGGAGTTCCTTCACAAAAAGCAGCTTTTGGCATCTGTGCACGGCCCCATCTGCAAGGGACATGGAGCCACTGCTCCCATGACCTGAGCCAGCAAGCTGTGCTTGTCACACGGGCTGGCAGGGCACCTCCAGCTGTACCCCTGCCAGCACAGAGCCACCAACTCCTTCCCCTGGGGAGCGCTGCCGGTGCCTGCAGCACTGCCAGAGGGGCACCAGAGATGGGATGGGATGGGATGGGATGGGATGGGATGGGATGGGAGGATGGCATGGCACGGCACGGCAGAAACACACCAGTGCCTCACCCATGCTGCTGCAGAGGCTGCTGTGGCTGCTTTGTGTAGGCAAAAGGGGAAGAGTCACAGAGATTTCTCCTAAGGGGAAAGACTATTATAGTAAGAAAGAATTCACTTCAATAGCAAATGAGAATCCTTTTTAGATCCACATATTGGAAAAAGGTTTAGAAAAGCCAGAATTTCTTTCTATGCTTATACCAGTTATGTGGCCACAAGCCTAGATAAACTCTCTTTATATCAATTTTAGGATTTATCAGAAACCATTAATGTAAGTAAAGTTTTTCACAGATTGCCAAAAAAAAAAAAAAATCAGTAGTTCTCCTGTGACTATTCTGTGACTAGTTCAGAGTCTTATTTCAGCAAATTTCTGTGAGATTCAGGCAATTTTTACACGTCAGGCTTTTTCTCACTTGCAAGAAAATGCTAAATGGACCAAAACCATGTTAAGTGTCACAGTATTTTGATCTGCAATTTATTAGCTATCACTATTATGTTCCAAATTGATGTGAGAATGTGTACTACAGACTGGTTGCACTACCTACAAATTAGACAAAACTTGTTCATATTTGGAACTGCTCTGGAGGAGCAGAGGCAACACTCCTTTTGCTCAAGTTACTCTGAATTTCATTGTAGTCCCCACCTAAGAACTGCTTCTGTAACCAACATATTTAGGTACTGTGATTTACACCACAACACAATGCCATTACAAACACCCTCTTTATTCCTACAATAACAGCAGTAACACAGAGGTGAAATGCACGTTCACAATGGTACAATCTGTCATTAACAAATCCATTTAGCAGTTTAAGGACTAGTCATCATGGAATTGCTGGAGATTCCAAATTAAAAAGACAGGTAGCTAAGCAACAGCAAGCTTCCTCCTGTGAACAGTTTTTTGCTGTACGCTCTCTAGCTCTGGTAGACTCATTATCCTGTGGAACTCAAAAACAGTTAACAGAGAGTTGCTCCAAGTACTGTAATTAAGGAGAGGATAAAACAGTGTATTTTCAAACTGGATGGGTCTATAGGGACCTGAATGGAAAGTATCCAAGACTTTCAGTGAAGGTGTTTCATAAAACATGCAATACATGTTACTCCAATTAAAATGAGCTTTATGAAAAAAAAAAAATTTAAAAGCTGAAGTGCTAATTAGAGGAAGAATGGTTTAATTTAAAAATGTTACATCACAAGAGAAATAAGATTTAAAACATCACATATTAGCATTCCATGTGAACAACACTGACTAAAACTTATCTGTAAAGATAAATTTAAGTGTTTTCCACACTGGAAGACTGTTGGATTATAATATCCACAGTTCTGTAGACTGTTGGATTATAATATTCACAGTTCTGTTGGTATAATATCCAACAGTCTTCCAACAGAACTCTGTCTTACTGTTCTCAATATGCACAAAAGTATTGGTACAGTAAGCTTTGGGTTAAACTCACAATCCACATCTGAATAGTGGCAGCACAGAAAGCTGAGCAAACAGACAGGAATTAATTCCCAAATGAAACAGGGACACACAAATTCTTCAATCTCCTCCAGCACCTTTTTCCAAAGAAGGCCTTAAGAAAGGGTGCCAAAGCTTAGAAATGAATGTGCCCATCATCCTTGTTGCAGGGGATGTTCTCCCCAACCTGAGGCAGATGGTGTGTGTTTGCACCAGGAGTGTAAAAGATCCCTGTGCAACTGCACAAAAATAACACATCAGAAGCGCTGTGTGCCAGCGAGTCCATTAAAGTGGCAGCTATTGGATTTCAAATTAATCCCTGCTTAATTCTCACTGCAGTTTCAGCACTGAGTGTCCTAGACCCAGTTTTGGCCTATTTATTGCAGCACATGTGGTATGGAACATCTGAGGGTTCTGGGGCTGCCTGGCAGACAGCAGCAGCTACACCAGGACAGAGGTTGTGCACATCCTCGGGGGGCTCCTCCACCTCCCCTAGTCCTGGGGGCCAGCAGGCACATGCAGGAAAGTAAAACACACTTGTCTGTGCAGTGCTTGCACTCACTGGGCCGAATTTCATGTATTTTGGGGGGTGAATTATCCAAATTTTCTTCTTAGTCATTCTCCATTTAAATGAATGTTTCTTTTTCTTCCACTGCATACCAAAGGTTTTCTTTCTTGTTCCTCAAGGTACCAAATTTTATGTGAGGCTTTGTTGCAAAGACCAGTATAGAAATCTGAAGAAAAGATCCATGTCTCAAAATAGTCTTTGAAATTCAAGGTGAACCACAAATCCAAAACTGGAACAATCCACCTGCTCCTCATCTCAGAAAACTGATCTCAAACTGAAGGAAATTCCTTGGAAAAGCTAAATTCTACTGCAGAGTCCACTGTGCCAAGAGCACACTACGTATCTCCTAGAGGCACTCAGGTTTACTTGCAATTTAGAACTTCAGACTTGGTAATCCTTTCAATTCTTACAACAAAGCACACAACAAAGTTTATTTTCAGAATTAATTTATATGTATCACAAGCAAACCACACCATAAACTATGTCCTCAAAGCTTTCAGTGGAAGTCTGCACTCCTAATTTGTCAGGTACAGTTTGGATTTTGGGGTCCTCACAGGGGGGTGGGGGAAATCAAATAACTCCAGCCATCAAGGAATAGTTTAATCTTTCTGTGCCCATAGCAAGATTAAAGTCATAAGAGAACTCCAGCATGAACGGTGCCTGTTAATCTGCAAAACAATTTCAAGTACTTTTGTCTAATCTCCTGGTTTGTATTTATTAACCACAGTGCCATGATTACTGATATCTCCAATATTAATAAAATAATGAAGAAAGTCCGTTCATCAACAAGAAAAACTCACAAAGGGTACGGGAAAAAACAGCAGCTAAACTAAATTAACATCAATACCAACAACTGCATGTTAATATTTACTTTGTATAATCATTATAATAGGAACAATAAGGAACAATACTGTTATGATAGCTTTACTTTTTCATTTCCTTCTAAAATTCATAATCTGTAAGGGCTTTTTTAAAATAAGCTTCTACTTATTACTGCCTACTTTCAGCGTTATCTCTTAGCATTTCACAGCACTGTAAAGTGCTTTTAGTGGTTTAACAATTATTCACCAATCTTCCCACCTGTGATGCAATACATAACATACAACTTCTAATCCAAGGGAGCCTTGCCAGCACCTGAGACTTAGGGCAGGTGAATTCCAAGACAAGCCTGTGCTCAGGTGAGTGATGCCCACAACAGGGATTGCACCAGGGGGACCCCAAACCAGGTGTGTCATTTGCTACACCCAGAAGGAACACACAGAGACCATTCCTACCTGTCCCCAACAGCCTGGCATGGGGAGCTCTCACCTGCTCTGCTGACACTGAGATACATATTGGAATCTACAAAGGCTTTAGAGAGGAGATGAGGAAAGTCAGATTAGGTTATATTTAGGAAAAAAAAGAAGTGCAACTGTTTAAGGTTTAAAAAACTGTTTAACTGTTTAAAAAAGTGCCTCTGTTTAAGGTATGCTAAGCAAATTGTTCTTTATATTTTAATCAAATTCACACCCGTATATGAAGCCATGATCATGATTTTCCACAAAAGGACACCTAAGTCGACAGCAAATACATGAATTACGTTTGCAAACACAAAGGTTCAAGCCAACTGAAGCATGCAAAAATACCAGATGAGCAGCTTAATTAAGCAGACTTGGTATTCAAAACTCAGTCACCGCTACCTAGAGAAGCATGCTCCATTAATACGTTTATATTTAATTAATTTAAACAAGAGGAGGATTATTAGCAAAAACAAGACTAAAGGCAAGAATTTAGTGCTCAGTGTCATGCCACAAATGGAAAGATAAACTCCTTGAGGTCCTTACAATGAAGGGAGTCAGGAAATGACAAAAACACACACTGGTGAGGCAGACCTGAGCAGAGAGAAACCTCTAAAAATCATCAGATATAAAAGCAACTCGCTGCTACTGAAACTTGGGGTTAAGGAGACAGAGACAGCAGAGAACAAAGGAGGTGAAGGCTGCTAGAGGGACAAGAACATTTTGTATTCACAAAAATACAGTGGTGTAAATAGGGCCAAGCTGTTCTCAGAGCATGCACTGCTCACCTTCCCCTGGGAAAAGATGATCTCAGTCTTCTGCTGTGCAGGTCTTGTTCACACAAATGCAACATTGCACTGCCAGTGGGATCAGACAGAGCCAACCTCAGCTCTGCAGAGCCCAGGTCCCCACAGGGGCACATGCACTCATGGGCTCCCACCAGTTTCATCTGGGATCATTATTCCAGGTACCAGCCTCATCCAGCTCAGCCTTTCTGAAGAGCACAGCGCTTCTACTTCCTCCTAGGAACTCTGACTTGGATTTCCCTTAGCATTTCTCTGAATCGCAGGGTGAGTCCATTCAAATGCTTTAAAATCAATTTTTCTAAGGAAGGCTTTATTCCTAATCTTACAAAATTAATGGTATGCTTAGAACTTTCATTATTAAGTGTAATTTTGATCATTCAAATTCAAGCCAAGTTTTCTTCTGTTTATATAGAGAAACCATGACGTTAATAAATTATTATGCTGTTTCTTTCAAAGTAGTAGTGATGGTTCCAATCGCACTTTTTTTTCTGCACATCCCGTAAGTATCTATTCATTTACTGCCAGGTGACAGGCTGTATTAACAACAGATGTTAGACTGCATTAGTGCTCATACCCACTATGCCACACTGAGTACAAAATCTAATCAAATACTTCAACAGCTACATTTGAAATCCAAGTAAGTATTCCTTATACACATAGTTTTTAATGTCCATTTCTCAAATCTCAACAGCTACAATTTAAAATGTTTTCTGTTTCCCTAAGCTCTATGCTGCATTATATGCATGTGCAGTAAAGCTCCACATTTCCCAGCTCCAGCTTGCACAACTGAAAAGGCAGGCATGACAAAATGAATGGAGGGAGAAGCAGGACTGAGGCAAAAGATGCCTTCACACTTATAAGTGCAAGATCAAGTATGGCTGTACTTTTACTGCAATACATTTTCATTTTCAGTGAGAAACCAGTGAATAACAGCTGGTGACAGGCCAGTTTGTTCCCCACCAGCACCCAGCTTTTAAAGGTGATTCTGCATTCAGTACTTTTGTACTCGTAAGTCAAACAAGTGTTCTTACCCAAGTTTATGTTGTATGTACTCTCTTATGGGATCAGGGAAAGAGGAAAAGGAGAAGGACCTGTTCTGAAATATCAACCCAATACTTTTGGGTACCCTAGCTGCTATAGAAAACAAATCATAGAACATGGACACAGCAATCATACAGGCACTTATTGAGTGGCTGCACATAATTACACCTACACAAAAAAGCCATTTCTGTTACACAAAAAAGCCATTTCTGTTACACTCAGTACATCAAAGGAGTCCCAGAGAGCAGATCCATTCCTGCACAGAGTTTTTGTAGGCATTAAGAAAGAATAGCAGATTTATGGTATCATAAATAATCACTGTTCCCACGTGACATTTGCATGGCACAGGTCATCAGTCAAATACTATGTGGAGCTCACAAAGAGCATCTTCCTGGAAGAATGAATGAATGTAGCTGAGGACACACTCTCCCCGACCACCACATGTAACATGTACAGAATCAACAGCTTCCAAAAGGGTCTTTAAAAAGGATGAAACCACACATGGTTTTATCTAGGGGCAAACCAGTTGCACCTTTCCTGCCTCCATCTACACTAATCACAGGTTACTGCTCTATTGTCCTGCTGCCACTCAGTCCCCTCTAAGCACCACTCATCACCCATTTGTCAGCCATGTATTTGTAGACATGTAGGGCTTTCATGTTAAGCACTCCTGAAAAGAAGGAAATCACAGGCTAATTCACAGGAACGCCCATCATTACAGAAGGAATCACTTGCACAAGGCTGAATCACAACCCCATGCCAAGAATTTGCAGAGGAAAGACGATGTAGGATGCTGTCTTGACTGTCCAACAGTGTGAACACAACTGCTCCATTACCAGAGTCTTCATTCATTTACCCCTTCTATTCATTCTTCAAATGGAAATGATTTCATCAAATTTCAACCCTCTGAATTATTTAGGAAAACAATTCTAGACAGAGCACTAGAGAGCAGCCTGCCAATATCTCTGTCTGTGGCCATTCATCAGTCCTGTCAAGAGCTCCTGAGTTACATTTCTGTGCTCCTCACAGCATGCTACCGAAGAGTAAACAAAACATAATTAACTTAACACAAAAAAATCACCAATAACACCTAGGATTACATGGTTAAGTGGGATAAATGTGTGAATATATTTGGAGCTAACAGTGCCTTCCCCTCAGGAAAAGCGTTCAGAAAGGTATTTCCTGTCACAGCACTGCAAAATACATCAAGATTGATAACATTTATACTTTTTCCTTATCAATGTGAGCTTATTGGTAACAGCTTTTTATGCTGCATAAGCTCAGAAGAAATACAGTGGATAGAAGAAAAAAAATCTAACAAAACTCCTACTGCTAATTTTACTACTCAGTGGAATACCATTTAAATAAACACTGTCTATCAGCGAAGCTTTCATGGGTAAACAATAAAAAAGTAATGATTAATAAGCACTGTACAAGGTTATGAGAGAAATGGAAATGTTACACAACACTGAACAGACACCCGAAAATGGAATTAAATCTTGCATCTTGGACAACGTACTATAAAACACTTCAGTAATCTGCTTTATACAGGAAGGTCCTGATCCTGCACATATTCAGTGACAGGTAACACAAAATGGGTCAAAAATTTAGTCTTACACTCAAATTACACGTGCTTATACACACACCAATACTGTGCAACATTAAGCAATAAAATAAGAATAAAGACTAAGAAATACATTTCCCTTTTACAGCATCCTCTCCTTTCCTCTACCCAACACACCCAGGCTCACACTTGGCTGTCTTATTCCTGCCATTATTATTCCAGGGACAAAAATACAACCCATCAGAAACCAGAGATCTCATTTAACAGCCACAGTGGCTGCTGACCCTCCTGTCCAGCCCTCATCTCACCAAAACTGCACGACCAACACTGTCCTTTCGGTCAGGTAATTCCCAAACACAGCTTCGGGGACAGAAGGGCTAAGGAACAACCAGACCCCTTTAAGGTTCGTGTGAAGAGACGCTGAGGGGGTTTTGGCAGAGGCCATTCAGCAGCACCAGAGAAGTGCTGAAGCAGAATGTGCATCACTCCTGCACTACTGCAAATCTCTGTCCTTTCACCACTTTCTACTGCAGACAAAGCCAGAGTAAATCTCAACAAGTTGGGTATGATTTGGAGATGCCAAAGGCAACATTCTCATAGCCCAAACAGGCTTCTGCAGAAAAATCAGCTGCAAGCTAGGAAAGGGGCCCTTTCTCTGCATATAAAAACCAGTGTCTCACTAATCAATGACCTCTGAGGAGCACTGCTTACTTTACATTTGCCTGTAAATCTCATTGCAAATGCAAAGCCTGGTCCACCAAAGACTCCTCCTATGGAAAGGCAAAACTGATCACCAAAATGAAAGTAACTCTGGAACAGTATTCCTGCTGTTAATATTGTATTTAACAAAAGAAAAAGAGATTTAATTTACCATTAAAAGAATTTGATTAATCAGTCTTCTGTTACTTAGGGAAGTCCTAAAATTTCTTCTGGGTCAACCATAAAGTTTGAATTACTACACCATAGCAGTTTATCAGTTGTTCTGATATAGACAAGATTTATATTTTTCTAATTTAAGAAAGATTTAAAAAATATATGTGGCAGTAGCTATTCAATCCACTATATTTTCAGCTTTTACTATACATTAAAAGACAATGAATAATTTCTCTTAAATGTAGACTTATAATGCTGCCATTCACAATAACAACAATAATAATAATAATAATAACAACAATAATAATAAACATCATAGTCTCTACAACCCCCTAATTCTACTGCTAGGAATTATNAATAATTTCTCTTAAATGTAGACTTATAATGCTGCCATTCACAATAACAACAATAATAATAATAATAATAACAACAATAATAATAAACATCATAGTCTCTACAACCCCCTAATTCTACTGCTAGGAATTATTGTTTCTCACTAAGGTTTTTGTGGCTTAATTATCATCATGTAATATTGATATCTGGTACTTGGATGTAATTAAGAATAGGGGAACCATTCTTAAAGTACTATTTCAATCCATTAGGTAAATTTTCTCACTGTGATATGAAAATTTTCATCTACTTAATTAGCACACCTCCTTCTTCCATGCTTAAGTGCACCTAAGCTGTATTTTATGATGGCCCAAGGAAAGGAAAAAGAAACCACAACACATCAATTATGCCTCCACTCAGTTGTACAACTATTTTAAAATGTGTGAACAGTTAAGACAAAATTGAAAAATTACCATAATAGGCTTTTGACACTTCCCCGCTTAAGCAAAAATTAATTCTAACTCCCTGTTTTTATGCAAAGCCTTTATAATTTCTCTAATCTCGAGTTCCCACGAGAGAGAACACAATTCTTTCAAGTACAAGTATGTGAGGCTTGGCATCTTCTCTTTTTAGTTATGCAGTTTATTTGATGGAAGTCTAAACCGCTAAGCCTCCCTTTGTGCTTAATATAAGCCATCCTCAGTGGAAATACAAGTTAATTTAAGTAAAATGAAGTTTTAGGAAGGATGCATTCTCTTGCACAGAAAGCCCCACTAAATCAAAGCTTTTTTAAATGCAGCATCTGTTTCCTGAATTGCTCTAGAACCTGTAATAAAAATAAAGAGAAGAAAAATTTTTAAAAGGTACTTTTACATATAAAACATCATAAACATAAAAACAGACAAATGGAGCAGCTTACTTCTCATTTTACTGTGTTTCGCAGCCTCACCTTGCAGTGTGCATGAAGACACTTGCAACACAATGAATGAGCACGTTTTAAGCATCATCTCTTTTATTATTGGTGACTATTATCAAAACCTACTGCTTGTGCATCAGCTGGACTGTATTGCTGGGATACACTGCCATACACACTGAGCTGTGTGGACCACGACCTAAATTCAGTTATTCCACAGCACTGCTTAGCCCTGAAACACACCTCAAGTATTTGTACATCACGTACTTTGCTTCAGCAGCACAGGGTCTATTTTGATGCCTACAAACCTATTAAGGTCACAGACAGCTTGTGCAGATATTTAGTCTATTCCCATGAGAGGCAGAGGTATATTATTTGCATACCATTATGTACTGAAAAACCTATTCAGTTATTCCTGCTAGACACAACTCACCTCACTGCCCTAAATAGCATTCACTTTTCCAATATTTGAAGGAACAGCAAGTAAATGTGACCCAGTGCAGACAAATCCAAAAAGACTCAGAATAGCTTAGAATTTTGACTTACAAACAACAAACGTGAAGGAATGCAGACCAAGATATCACATAAAAATATCATGGAAGCAAGGAATGATGAAAAAAGTGAATTATATGCTTAAGAGAGGACCAAAATGTTGAGAGTGAAAATGGCTGAAGAGATAATTTTAGGAAAAAGCTGACATTAGACCAGCTTATTATGACCACAAAGGAGAGCAAAGAACCTCAAAGCACAGAACCCACTTAAAAATAGCCTCCTTACATTTGCAGTGACAGCAGCAGTTCTAATACCACCTGGCCAAAACAAAGTGAGAGAGATATTGATATTTTACCTATAACAGGGTGCATAAGTTCACATGATGTCAGTAACTGAGACCCATGGGACCTGTACATGTTGGTTCTTCAGTACCAGCTGCAATACTGTGAATCTTTGCTGTAATTCCAAATATGTTCTAACACACCGTAATTGTCCTCCTCAGTTTTATTCCTCCTGTAATTACGATGTTTTGAATAAACAAACATCTCCCAGCCTCTGCTCAAACCCTTTTTCTACTTACCCTTCTTGATGTCAATACAGCCACAAAGAAGGGAGAATATAAATAAAGTATCTGTGTGCTTTGTGCAGAAAGTCAGAAGAGATTAACATAATGGTCCTTTACAGCCTTAGTCTGCAAATCAGAACCTCTCGCTGTTAACCTTGGTTTGCTTTTTGCCAACCTGCTATGTGAAGTTTACTTCAAGCTGTAAGCATTTTTAAACCTGTCTGTTCCTGTAAAGCTCTGAGCACAGATAAAGCACAATAGAAACAGTAACCATTGCCTTGAAATCACATTTGTGAGTAGGTCATGAAGAACAACAAAAGGGGATCACGGCACAATCAGTCCTATGCCAAAACAAAGACACAGAAACATCAATAGTGCATCTTGAAACATTTGTGCACACAGGATCTTCAAACACATGGCTGCTTCAGCTGAAAAGAAGCAAATCAATTTTTTGAATATACGGAATATAATAATTTTTGAGTCCATGGCCATACTGTTACTACCGACCCTTGAAATGCAGTTATTTGAAGTTCAGATGAGTAAACCCCAGAGATCTACAGCACTCTACAAAGCCTGTCATGTCACAGTCATTTCCTGAACATCTTCCTTCATTTTACATCTTAAATAGTGCTTATTAAAAAGAAACGGTTACAGGAATTACCTCTTAAAGACGCTGCAAATCCAGCACAGCACCTCTTACAATTATAGCTACTATAGAGCCAGGGTATCTTTTCATATATTCTTTAATAGTACATCTGACAATTCTATATGCTGGTGGGTATGAAACTGATGTCTCATAATCCACAAAGTGGATGAGACTACAGTCACATATAAAGCCTCATATTAGCAGTATTCTCAAGGGCAAACTGAGCACTCCCATGATAGGTGCAAAAGCCTCAAATTTATTTTCATTTTAGCTTTCCACAGTGAGCTATTTTTACTCTCATCTGCTCATGAGAAATCTAAACAAAACCTTCAAGAATACACTTTATCAGTTTTAGCTGATACCACCTATCTTAGTTGGCTTTAGAAATTCTGTAGTCACATACCCAGCCAGGATGAAAAATGCCTTTTTTTTTTTCCCAAGCAGTATTTTGCACCACTGCTGTGCTTAATGAGCACAGGACTCTACCAGGCCTGGTGAGAGTGGAGTGTGGCCACTTGAGGGGCAGCCCCTTAAATTGCTCCAAGCTGTCTGTCAAACTCATCTCCCATCCTGTGCCAAAGAAGAATGGAGATAAAATGCCAATCTGTACATGTCAGGGTTTCACAGGCTGTGAAAGAGAAAAGAGACATGACCTCAGAAAACTGACAGATCAGAGTTAAAATTTCTTTGTCCAAACTGCAGGAGCTGGACAGCCTAAAACAGTCATTTTGAAACCACAGCATCAGTTGCATCCATGCCTGCTACTGCAATTCCCTGAAGAGGAGACTGGTTTTGAGGGAGCACACAGCCTGGGGGTTTCTGTCACCTTGCTGGGA
Organism: Nicator chloris; assembly: GCA_013400495.1. Taxonomy (NCBI): domain Eukaryota; kingdom Metazoa; phylum Chordata; class Aves; order Passeriformes; family Pycnonotidae; genus Nicator; species Nicator chloris. The sequence goes on from WAAE01012936.1 coordinate 107,995, forward strand.
GCCATTTCTGTGAAGAGGGGATAAAGCCACCTTCCAAGAAGTGACAGCAGAGATTGGACTCTACTGATGCCCAGAGCTCATAAAGTGCACGCACATCAAACAGAACATTCTGATAACTGCTCAATTAACTGTTCTTAATAGTGTGTAAGAGGAAACACAGGTCATTCTTTTATTTGTTTTAAAATATACTTTGGTTTGATTTTTAAAGAATGCAAGCAAGGCAGTAAAGTTGCATGCTTTAATGCATTAACAGGGAAGAAAAAGTGGAGCATGCATGCAACAGTTCTGGCAAGAAGAAACAAAATCACCAAACACCATCTCAAACATCTCTGGGATGCTGGAACAGGTAAAATTTCCCCTTCCTGGGTTACAGAAAATGTTCAATGTCGTATTTCTAGTATGAAATGGTTAAAAACTGCACAATGCTTAAGAACTGCACAACCTGAACTGACTGTTCAGGTTCCTCATGCAAGATACCTTTCAATTCATTTAGTTATTCAATCCATTGTGTTCACTGTATAATTGCAAAAATCTAATACTACATTCAGTTCCCCTGTAATGCTTGGTCAGCAACAAAAAGCACTCATGGTTCTTTTCTGGCTCTGCTGAGCAGTGTTGTGTGCAGACAAAGGAAATGCTCCCCATGCATTTGGCACTCCAGCCCTACAGGAACGAAGTTCTCCATAATTGCTGCTAAATTTTTAAGATTTGGGGGACAGCATTTGAAAGAAAAATAATTCTAAGATACTTATCTTTATTCTGTCTTAAAGACTAAGAAGAGATTCCATGTAAGATTTCAACAACAAAGAGAGAAACCAGCAGAACTTCCCCTGTGGTTGAGAAACAGTAAAATAATGGTCCTGGATAGACAGAGAGTGATCACCCACAAGAGTCCTTTAATGGGAAAATGGAAGAGAAGAGACTGCTTTACTACATCTCTGCTTCTGAGAGGGAAGATCATGATCAGATGAAAAACAAAACAAAACAGAAGCAGCCATGTCTTGTCAGTAAAAACATATGATCAGTAATTTATGCTAACTCCACACCATGGTATTGTGTGATAGGAAAAAACTGATGAGAAAAACAACAGCAAATTTTAAAAATTACATTTTGTGTATTTTACAAAAATACTTTATGCTGCACTCAGATATGCTGTATTTCAGGAATGTTATGAAATTTCACGTGGCTAATGAGCTATGTAATTTCTGAAGAAGGGAGACAACCTCACTGTTTGTGTCAACTACTAGATTACATTTGAAGGTCCTCAGTACCACTCCTGACTCTGCAGTAGTTCACTAGATGAACAAAAAAAAAAAAAGCCTGAAAAATCTCTGGTTTAATGGTTTGCTAGTAAAAGACCTGTACAATCAAGATCAGGTTTGGTGATTTCTTGCAGTCAGTCACAGAAACAGGGGACTGTGCCATTCTTAATACATTACATGACATACACACAGCAAGATTCTGCTACTCAACTTTTTAAATCAAACTTAGTGTTAGAAGAAATCTTAGGCAGTGAACTTCAAAGCACCTATATACACAAAGTAGCACAAGGTGTTGGCAGGAATACCTCTGCTGCTCTATGACATTTGGTTTGGTTGGCAAAAGTGTGCAGTAATAGCTCTTCTTCTTTTGGTCCTTTAAGCACTGAGTTTCCTACTAGGTAGCATTCAATTTAAAGAAGGCTCAAAAGATTTAAATAATGTCTAACTTATGCAGCAGTAAGAGAAATTAAGACTATATACTGTTTATAATTTAGGGAAAAAGCAAGTTCTTACGTGCTGGATGACATCTAGTCATGATTCCACTTGAGAACACCTCCATTAGAGTTATAAAATGTAGCCAAATCACCTCTAGGTTAAACAATTCACAAATATATGTTTAATACAGAAAATAAATGGAAAAGAAAAATAAACACAGTAGACACAATCTCTAACTTCCCTATACCCCAAGTGCCAAGATGAAGAAAGGCTGGTTCAGCAGAAGGGGTACTGCACACCTGAGTTCAGCTCTGCACAGAGTGCCTCAGCCCCAAAACCCACTTCAGGTGAGCTGGTGAGGAAGATGATGTCAACATATTTCCATGATGTGCATCAGAAACAGCTTTTCTCACCTGCAGTCTGGACCAGACAGATGTGAGCACTGGCAGGACAGGCTGCTGTTCTCCACTCCCTCCACCACAAGAAGTGGCCACGGTAAGGGCACAACACTGTCTGCAGCACGTTGCTTGGCACTGCAGTGGTAAAGCCTGACCAGGCAGGTGTCCCAGGGCAGGCTGACATGTCACAAGGCTTTTTGGTGGGAAGCCAAGTGATGTATTTTGTTAAAATAAAACTAGGCTCTGAAGTCACTGTACTTTTTAATATTTGGTATGAAAAATTCCATTTTCAATCATCCTGACAAAATCCATTTTTGACAAAGAAAAGCATCCCTGCCTGAGCAGACCTGTGTCTGTGCTAGCAGGTGCAGCAGAACCTGGACCTTTTGGTGAAAGGTTGTATTTTATCTCTGACATCATCCAGCTGAATATCATGACTAGAGTTGTAAAAAGCAAGCTATGCTTCAAAGTTATTTTCAAACAGAGCTACATGAATGGATTTTCAAAGAATGTATAAATAGCTGTGTCTAAAACTTTACACATTGAACCTGAGACATCTAAGTATTACAAGTTGCTTTTGAACCTCTTAGCCTGTAAAGACACAGTAAAATGCAAGTATCACTTATCAAAGTGCTTTAAAATTTTTAATAAATTAATATTCATAATCAAAATCTACTGTCTGCAACAAAAATAAAAATAAAAATAAAAACCTGGGTTACTGTTGTGCTATTAAACACCTTGCATACTTAACCAATGTTCTGAACACTAATGGCTTTATAAAACATTTATAGGAACCAAGACTCCACCATCAGGACAGAAGCAGACTGGGAGTGAGGAGAACTCCTGAAATGTATAAACTGCCAAAGGGCAGCTACAAGGCAATGGGCAAGGCACCAGTATGATCCCTGAATTTTAAAGTTGTATTTTCAAGACTGTATCAGCGTGTGATGGGTTACTTTTCATATTGAACATTTCACAAAGATCATAAGCCACATAAAACCACTTTAATTTAATGTTTGTGAAAACATTTTAAGTCTGAGAGCTAAAATTGTTGTGTTATAGATAATAAAAAGATATTTCAAAAAAAATCTATACAACATAGTGTGTTCTATTTTCTTAATACTGTTTCAACAATTTCTGGCAAATGCTACTAAAGAAAACCTCTGTCAATTAAATCAGCATGAAACCAGAATAACATCAACAAACGCAATAAACCAACAGCCCTCTACAACGTGAGAATGAAGCCCTGAGAATGAACAAAAAATTGATGTTCAAAGCAAAAGGATTTGGGGGGGGTGGGTCATGGCTGCAAACTTGGTACAGGAGCCATGGAACAGGAGATGATGGAACAAAGGCCTTCCCACAAGACTTACTGCAGAACTGCAACCCTGCAGCATCCCTTGATGGCCATCAGTCTGAGCATTTTTAACTCTGGAGATCCCCCTCCCATCATCTCTCATAAATTCCCTATTTCCTTTCCCTGTGTGTTGGAGCCCAGGGCTCG
>WAAE01012937.1:0-26850 GCA_013400495.1 Nicator chloris
ACTGGATGTCTCGAGTAGGTCTCCTAACTTTGCTCTTTTTGATAGTAAAACTGGCTTTTAGGAGAATTTGGATGATTTTTTCTCTTTTTTCAAACACTTCTTTTGCTGTGTCTCTCTATATAATGATGTTATTAATGTACTGTAGATGTTTTGGAGCTTTACTTTTTTCTAGTGTAGTCTGAATTAGTTTATGGTAGGTGGTAGGACTGTGTTTTTACTTTTGGGGTAGTCGGTTTTAGGTGTACTGTATTCTCTTCTACGTGAAGGTAAACTGAGGCTTGTATTTTGCTGTTAAAGGAATGGAGAAAAATGTATTGGTAATGTTAATAGTGGTGTACTGTTTTGTTGCTTTGGACTCTAGTGAAAAAAAATGCATGTTAGAGACAATACTGGGGCTATTTCCGAGCAAGGAAAAAAAAAGGAATGTGGAGGAGTCACAGCCGTTCCTCTAAACACAAACTGCGCGCTCCTTCCCTCTTGGCTCTGGCCTTAAAGGTACAGGACATAATAGCTACACAAACGGGGCAGACAATCTGGGGATACAAGCATCATAAAGTCACCCTAGGACACAAGGGCTGCCAGCATTTGTGCTTTTTCACTGCAGCACCACGGTGACTTAACTCAGGATTGAAGCTACCTCTCCGAGGCAGTCATGAGGATGCACAGGAACTTGAAAACCCTCTCTGGTTAGCAAATGCTTTTCTTAAGCTACAGCTGAATCTTTGGTTGCTGCAGCCAGAAGCCCTTCACTGTCTCTAATTTATGAATATGTTAAAAATACCCTGAAGAAAATAAAAAAGCTCTTTCTAGGGTCAGTTTAGTCTTTTTGTCTGCCCTTCGTTAATTGAAGAAAGGTCTGAGGGACAGAGGAGTATGAAGTGCAAGGAGCACCTCAAAGCTCCCCGGAGCATTTCAAGTGTTTTCCTGTACAGGAGTGGGTGTGAAGGATGTGGGGATGACCAGGCTTTGGAGAGGATAAATGGTTTGCAAATGCAGCTTCTGCTTTATGACCCCTGAGTTAGAGGCCCAACGTGATGTTTTCAGCAGTAAATCACTACGTATTTTCAGAAAGAGAGAGTTTAGATATTGCCTCACACCAATCTTTTTTTTTGCCTGTGACCTTTCTAAAAGGGCAGTGCAAACAGTAAAAGAATAGAGAAGGAAGTACTGAGCTAAGATCAGTCTTATGACTCTCAGTTTCCACATGCTCAGAGCCTCACCCAGCCTGGCCTTGAACACTTCCTGGGATGGGGCATCCACAGGTGGACGGGGCAACCTCTGCCAGTGCCTCACCACCCTCAGAGGGAAGAACTTCTTCCCAGTAAGAGCAGCATATTTGTTAAAGGCAGGCCAGGGAGAGGATTATGCTCTGTCTTGGGCGTTTTTTAATGGTCACTGGTATTGCTGGGAAATTTGTTTTCCATTAATTTCAAATGATTAGCTAAGGATTCAATAATTTGTGATTCACATTAAGCAGTGATGAAACAATACTGTCAGTAACATCCCCCCAGGGATTGTGCAGCTCAGGGAACGTCCCTGGGTGAGCAGCGGCTCTTAGTTGCCTTCCTTTGAGCCCTGGAAACAGCGTCCAGAACTACAAGGAGCTGCCTTCAGCACGTGCTTCTATTTTGCAGGTGGGAGGCTGCACAGAGCCCAGTGAATCCCAGAATATCCCTGAAAACCAGTCATTCTTCCTCTCTCAATGCCTCTTCAGAGCCCTCACCGATGACGCCATTCAGCTGGATAAATGAGGCCTCCTTTGGGCACCCAGCATCAACAGAGGAAGGGGAAAAAAATCCCTCATCCTCAGAGACATCCTCAGAACAGTGGGATTTTTTTGAGTCCCAAAATAGCGACGTCTAATAAATAAAGTTATTTATGACTTTTGATTTAAGATTACTTGTTGGTGTTGTGTTGATTTGCACAGAAAAACGAGACTGCCATTTAAAAGTAACATTACTATTACTTTTAAATAACATATGGGTCTACATTTATCTGGGAATTGCAATGTTAAGCAACATCAGTCAATGACCTCAAAAGTAGGACTCTGGGAAAAAAAAGAGTATTAGAATTATACATTCTGGTGGAAGTGAAAATACTCAGAGGGGACAAAGAATACGACTCTCAACAAATTTATATGAGTTAAAGAGGTTTTATTGCTGAACAAGGTGAGACTAGAAGAAGAGTAATGGAGAAGACCCCTTTAGGGTCTTGATTTACATCCAAGGGTCAGTGATCACTATTTTTATAACTGTTGTATCACTTCCCATTCTTCTGGAATCTGAAATAAATACTGAACATGCCTCTGAAGCCTCAGGTGGGTGCTTCAGACGCCTCAAAGCACCAGTCACTGCAAGAAAGCACTGGCAGTAGTCCAAGTATTGTGACAGTCCTTTTTCTAAAAATTGTCACCCACACAGACAGAAACTAGGAACTTCTTTAATATAATTCCATGTGGTTAAAAAATGCTATCAGAGAGTTATCATTCCTATTATAATTATTGAAAACAAGTGATAACAGTTTGTGGCAAAGCCAGTTTATTAGGTTTCTGGGATTGTGCCTTGCTTGCCCCCAACACATACAAAAGAAACCAACTTTACAGTCTGGTTAAGTGAAAATACACATACAAAGTATTCAGTACTCTGCCATCCATTCTGTGGGCAGAACATAACCACTGAAAGCCAGGGAGCAACACTGAATCCTGCATTACTGACCACACTGCCTTCGTGGCAGAACCATTAAAACATGCTTTGTGCTGAACATGGAATTACACACTTGAACACCATTTCCACACAATTTTCCTGACATGAGGGCCCTTATTTACAAGTTGTGATAACTCAAATAAAACTGAACTGATGTGCAGGTGTTTCAGATCAAATTTAACAGCAACACTGCAGCTCCATTATTTTCTTACCCCAATCCCCAACCTGACTGACTGACTTTAAAATTCTTAACTCTGGGATATTTTTTATTTAAAAAACAAAACAAAACAAAAAAAACACTTGCTGACATACTTTGTACACAAATAATTAAGAAGGATCCTTCTCAGAAAAAGGATTAAGGACATGAGTGAAAAAACAATCTGTCCAACAGGACTGTAAACCATATTTCACTTACCATAGTATAAATATCTATTTAAGATCAATCCTTTTCTTAAAGAAATCATTAAGGACACTAGTGTTAAAAAGGTGATTGTTTCTGAAACAACTGTAAATTCTAGTCATGTAAGGTTCAGAGTGAATACAAAAGCTCCCTTTTACAAATCTTTCCTAAGCAAAAATACTGTCACAATTGAAGCAGCTTTATACAGGAAAAAGTATTACCTTTTGTTTAGATTCTTTTTAAACACCTTAATCATATTAGACCAAATTAAATGCTCTTTCAAAATCTAGAAAAAAGTCAATGCGTTTTTTTCTGTATAAGTTGCAATGAAATTACATCTTAAGAATTGAACAGTTTACATAATAACAGTTATCTTGTTTCAGGAATTTGTTTCTAATGTGATCATTAGGGTGGCAGCTTCTGAACTAGCCCTTCCCTTTAGTTTCCAGTAAGCAACACATGCTACACATTGCCAATAAAACAATCTTCATTTATACTTCAAAGTCTAAGTCACAAAGCACTGTTAGATGTGGCACGTGTATGAAGTCATAGATTGCATTCTATGGCTTACATTTCACTTTATGCAACTATGTGACACTTAGCACCATTTTTAGTATGAAACTTGACCTTATTATGAAACTTGATCTTCAGGTAGAACTGAAAAAAAGCAGTTGCCACTATGAGAACACAGAAAAAGGTTCAAGAGGAAGAATTTCCCTCATCTAACCCCTACCAGCTCACATTAGTAATGCCAAGGATGCCCTACGTACAGTCACAACATTATACATGCAGGCTTTTGCTCAAAAATCTGTAACAGATGATGTGCTTGGTAGATTTACTCCATATTTCAAGACCCAATTTAGTTTGTGTCTGGAAATATTTTAAGAATGTACCATATTCCTAAGCACTCCCATTCCTGAAATGTTATCAAGTTGGCTTTTCAAGATATTTGAGAAGCACTCATAATTTCTTAAAGCCCTGCAAACCCTGATCTTTAAAATCCAGTATGCTTTTGCCAAATTCACCCAATCTTTTACTTACTCAAGTGTTTTTACTTACCCTGAGACACTCAACTCAAATACAGCACCTTCAGAAATGTATCATTTAATTTTAGTAAGATAGAAAACTTATGGACAGATGTAGTTATGGGTTAACTTAACATCGTTGAGTATCACATGCTAATTATGAAAAATTAATGAAGTTTTAAGTATCAAATAATTGTCTAGAGGTAGGGAGAAGTTAGTCAATTCCATGACCACTGCCATGAAGAAACAGACCAAGTTCATAGTGGAATGACAGGCCAAAACCTAGCAATTTGCACTGACACTGGCAGCCCAAACTTTGACAGACCTGTTTATTTTGCTTTTATAATAAAAAAGTACCTGCTTTCTAATTTGCTAGAGGTCACCTAATATTCCTTTATATGCCAAAAATCTCCCCACTTGCTGACCCAAAACCCAAGTTCCCTGGTTGTCACAAAAGGCTCTTCCTCCTACATTATTCCAATGCAAGTAGCAACCAAAAGTATTAGTAAACTGGCCTACTATTTATAACCTTACCACAAGTGATGAGAACAACCTCAGGCAGCAAGACCTCAACTAGAATTGCTTTGCCAAAACTTGACAAAGTGAATATGTTCCCATAGATTTACAGTGAAATTTTAGTAATTTAGAAAGTACAGTTACAAAGTGCAAGAGCATAAGATGGGCACAACTACACCAGGAAAAAATTAAAAAAAACCCAACACATTAAAGTGCCAAAGAGATTTGCTATAATTGCTACCAAAACCTGGAACTTTGCCAAGACCATAATTTTGAAGCACTTGCAAACAAGACAATGTGATAGCCAGTGACAATATGATCAGTGACAATCCTAACACCAGCAGGATGTGATAGGTTTTGGTTCAGGCTTTATATGTATTTCACCATGATCTGGGGGTTGACTAAGCATTAATGGCTTGTGACTTTTAAGCTTGTGAGCCAGTGTCATGAATATGGCCTCCACATGGTCATTGTCATTGGGGTTCTTGGCAGAGGTTTCAAACAACGGCATGCTGTGAGTGTCAGCAAACTTCTGGGCCAGGTCCGTGGGCACCTGAATGGCACTTCTCAGGTCACACTTATTTCCAACCAGAATCCGTGGGATATCGTTGCCAAGAAGGTGCTGTCTGCATTCCTCTATCCAGGATGGCAGGCTGTGGAAACTGGCAATGTTTGTCATATCATACACAAACACCACAGCGTGTACATTCCTGTAGTAGTGCTGCACCATGCTCTTCCTGAAGCGCTCCTGGCCGGCAGTATCCCATAGCTGTATCTGAGAACAGAAAGAGAAGGAGAGGAAAAAGTCTTTTATTACTCATCTTGGAAAATAACACCAATTACCTGTAGCAAGGAGAGTTACACGGTCACAGAAATCTACTCTTCTGAATTAATCATATTGATGAGTTTGTGCTTAAGAAAACCATTGCACTCACACCATTTCAGCAGCTTTGGCTTTCAAAGCTACTCACAAGTAAGACCAGGAGGAATGACGACACAACTTGAGAGAAGATACAAATTTCTGAAAGTTTACTGGAGCCTGTATTTTTAAAGATTCTTATAAAAACAAATCCTGAAGTCTTAGCAATAGCACTTTCATTTGAAAATTAAACATATGTTACTTCCCAATACAACTCTCAGCTGACACGATTTTTGTTTTTGCCAAAAACAATCTCATCTTCCCCAAAATTTTGTTGCTAGCATGACATTAACTGCCACGTAAAAGTAGGAAGAAATCAAACCATGCACAATTTCAACATCACCAACAAAAACAGGACAAAGAAATCATTCTCTGCAGTGTGTTGGAATCAAACCCTCCTGTGACAAACATCTAACTTAAGCTTATTTAGTGCTTAAACTGGGACCATACTATTGTTTGTAGTATCAAGGCATGCATAAAAGGGAAAAAAAAAGTATAAACCTCCTGTTAGCTCAACATGTGACTATCATTTCCAGGTACACACCATTCTGTCCAAACCAGAATAAACACAGGTGCTAGAAGCTTAGTCAGAATAGAAAGACATTCTGAAGAACTTGAAATGCTTTCAAATTTCTGGGGTCCAGATTGAAACAAGCTAAAACAAAATGGAACAAGCTTTGTAGCACCAGCAGATGTAAGCAACAGCAAACAGAAATGTTAAAGGCATTGATCATCCTGGGTAATGGAAGCCTGGAGCCCTCAGATATGTAGAGAGTGCTACAGAATTGTGCACCGTGATGTTGACACAAACTTGCTTTTCAGGAGATAAGGAACTGCAGTGCACAGCAGTCAGAACCCCTTCACCTTGGGGTGAATACAACATTGCATTACCTGTACACTGTCACAAATAAATTGGTGTGTGGCTCTGTCACACAAACCTTAGTGAAAATGAAACATCTGAAAGACATTTGATTTCTTGGGAAAAAAGCTGAGTCCTAGCTTCCCGTCTGTCTTGTACAGCTGATCCCTAATGGCTGAGGCATTTGATTAGTACTTTGGCTTTTGAGCAGAAAAATTTTCCTCCCTGGGAATAAAAGGAGTTTTCCTTGAGATGTAGAACTCAAGGAATACTAAATGTTCTGGAGACAATGAAGATAAATTTGAAATATAATCTGCTCCCAAAAAGTCACAGCCACTATGTAATCGTTGACATTGTTCTCCCATTACCATAGCTCTGCATTCCTTTGATCCAAATATTTCAGTAAAACTTTAGAAACTACAAATATCTTGAAACTTGTCTTGTCTACCACTTTAACCAGTGACTTTTTATATTAGAAAAATGGAAGCCCAAGTACAAGGGAAATCTGCTGAGAGCAAGAAAATGCATCACTGACAGAGGGGACTAGAGTACCACATAGAATTGTTTTGAAAACTACCACAGTGGAAATATGGTGAAACTGAATAGAAGCAGATGCAAAGTCTTGATAACGGTGACTGACAATAAGGACTTTTTCTTTAAGCACTGGGTTCATCAGGTTGGAAATTATTAAAATGGATGACAAGGCAGATCCACGAGTCAATCACAGGATGTTATGAATCAGTCATGTGACAGACTGAAGAGAAAGAAGTAAGAGATGTTGCAGATGGTGTGACTTTTTCTGCAATATTATGTTCAATCTTGGTCATCCATCCTCAAAAAACCCTCAGACTTGACCAGGTGGGAATGGCAGCTACTGGTTGCATCAGGTGAACTGAGAATTTGCATGAGAACATCAGAGCAGCTTGGCTTTTGTAGCCTAGTCCAGTTCTCTGCAGCTTTTGACCCAGACACTTAGAAAACCTGTGTGCTGCATCTGGAAGGGTCATTAAGATTGTCAGGAAAAGAAAGGCAAGTTGCCCTGGCTCTGATCCCACGAAATGGTACTCAGCTGCAATCTGCCTCATTTATAGAGTAAACCCCCACTTTTTGCCAATGGTATTACACTCTGCACACACCTGACAGCATCTCCATGAGTCTACACAGTCAGACCGAAACAGGCAGCTAAGTTTGGGTAAGATTCAGTCACACATCCAGGTGAGACATATTTCCAGTTCTGTGCACTTATAAAACATCATAAAGTCAGGAGACTCATAGAAAATGTTCACGCATTTGAGAACTAGAGGAAAAAGAAGTGCAGACTAAAGCAATCCTATGTATAGACAATATTATATTTAGCAATCAGTATAGATAAATCTTGGAAAATGCTGTATCAAATTAATTTAAGGAGGGAGTTAATTTTCACAGGCAGCTGTGAGCTTACAATTCTCTCCCCACGGAGTAGAAATCAGTCATGCTTCAGTCAAGCAGAGATCTGCAACTGTATTGCCAGCCTTGGGTAAAGACGGGGAAATTAAATTAAAGGTCTACATAACTTGGAAGTGAAGCTTAAACTACAGTTCTTCCAAAATTTCATTTACATGCAGCATTCAAGCTTGAAGGGCATTATCAATTGAGTCATTTGCACTGAGAAGTAAATCCTTTCCCAGTGTTGAAAACTGCACGTTAGAAGTTTCTTCTTCTAACTCTCACCCCAAGTATTTTCTCTTCTGAAAAACACCACTGAAAATGTTCATGTTAATGTCTGTGCACTGATGAAGTAACATCAAGATTACTATTTCATTGTTAGTCCAGTAACATCCATTTTCAGGGGAACACAGTTTTTGTAACAGCCCTTTAAAATACGTTGTTTGATTGTTTGGTTTAACAGTATAACTCAGCTAATAAAGCTGTACAGAATCATTTGGTCACATTCCCTAGGAAAGACAAACAGCATAAAAAATATTAAATACACTGACTCAGCTATCACACCCCACCTTGTGATTCTGTTCTGGCTCTTTTCTAAACAAGGACTAACTTTGTATGTGTGCTTCATAACACACTGGTAAACACTTAACTGGCCTGGATGCTATGTCTCCTTTAAAAAGACATGGGGAAAAAATCTGGAATAGTTCAAAGGTACAGAACATGATGTTTGGACTTTCTTCTTTGAATTTCATTTGCGCTTCGCTCTTTTAATGTAGGTCAGTGAAGACTGACATCACTGTTTTCTTCGATTTTCAATGCTTAGATCAACTGAGGAAGAGGGAAATTTAGAAGGCAGCAAATCCATTTGTTGAAAGTTTAAATTTACTCATCACGTTTAGGCATCAGCGCTTGACATGAACCTGTCAGCCTACTGTACAAGGAATATACTTGTTCTTATGTCTTGGAATTCTACACAGTCGCTGTGTGGGAGACCCTCAGCGAGAAGAACTGTGCTTGTGTCCCTGCCAATGACACAGCACTTCTCCAGCTGTGAAGGAAACAGTTACCGCTGTAGCAGCACAAGAAAGAACCATCCAGCTGGCTGGGGGAAGGGAGAAGACACTACTTTATAACCTACTTCCATGCAAGAGGAAAAAATCCCTTCAGGGCACAGCAAGGACTACAACAATTTAGTTCATCAGAGCTTCTCTCTCCTGCTTCAACTGGTGTTGCTGGAGCTGACTGCTACACGTGAGAAAGGTGAAGAGGGCTGAGAGAAGTTGCCAAAACCGCCCAAAATCAGTTCAAACTTGATAGCACTCCCACTAAGAACTGGGGTCCTGGCCATAATGATAAAATTTATTCCTTCTGCTGAAACAAACTTGCACAAAGCAATGTGTCTCAGAAGAGCCTCCTTGTCCAATTTCCTCAACCAGAACTGGTTTATTTTACAGATAATATTCTCAAAAATGCAGCAAAACAATCTACGAAAACATATATAACAGAGTGGCACAATAACCTATGTGAAGCATCTAAGAGCTGTGGATTATGCTACGTTCTTCTTCACTTCTCTCCAACAAAGGTCAGGCATCATTCAGAGGTGATGAAAATGCCAGTGAATAAGATGGTGCAGACAAGACAATATCCCTCAGGAGGTCTCTCCTCTGTCATAGACAGCAACGGACAAAGGAGTACAAAATTTCAGCTGTCAGAGAAGTTCTAGTCAGTGGTTTTACAAAAAAAAACAAAAAAAACCCCAAAAAAACCAAACACCACCACAACAAAAACGTCTATTCACCTTTCTTTTTTAGTTGAAAAAGGATATGACATAAAAATCCCACAAGAGCAGGAAAGCAAATTGGCTCTCCTACTCTTATATATCCTCCATAATTTCTTTAATCAGTAAATAACCAAGGAAAAACTACAGCTTTCAGCTACATAACTGTAAGATGTAATTATAATGCCTGATGATAATAAAGGCCCAAGTACAAGCTCAAGACTACTGTTAACTTCCTTTTTCTGCACAACTGAGCTCTCCCCATAGAAACAAACTATAATGCAGAAGCAGATGGGGATTCTCTTTAAAACCACGTTGGTAAACAAACTGCATTTGTAAGCTGTTACAGAGTATTCTGCAAACGACAGTTATGATCATCACACAGCAAACTTAACAGAATCCCAAAAATCAGAAGTTGAAACACATTGCTCAATCCTGAACAATACGCAATGTCTTAATATTTTTAAAGCAAAATTATAACAGTGTCACCTACATAGCTCTGTGGTGTTGAAGGTTAAAACAACTGGGATGTCCGATGAACAAAGAAGCAGAATTTCTCGAAGGCAACAACCTGCTGCTAACAGGCACAAGACTAAACTAGTGCTAAGAGATCTATATGTAAGTCCACCGTAAGGATAAATTACTGATCAACACTTGACAAAAGACGCAAGAAGGTTTGGCCTACGGTAGGAATTGGTTCACCATCACAGAAACCTACACCGTGACTACCTTTCCAACAGGAGCAAGGCCAATCAGCGGAACAGTTTCAGGGCAGACTCAGCCGCGGCTGCTGGCGACGCGACCCCACCGAACGGAGCTTCTGTGGCACGGCGGTGACAGGAGGCCCGGAGAGCCCTGCGAGGGCTGCGGCCCGGGCCATCCCGCTCTCCCGTCTCCCGGAGCACTGTTCCGGGCGCTGCCCCTCCGCCCGCCGCCCCCTCTGCCCGGGCCGGGCCCCGAGGTACCTTGATGCGCTCGCCGTCGATGGTGACGGCCCGCTCGCGAAAGTCCACGCCGATGGTGGCCTCGGTGCGCTGCGGAAAGCGGCCGGCGCAGAAGCGGTAGGTGAGGCACGTCTTGCCCACGTTGGAGTCCCCGATGACGATGATCTTGAAGATGCGCGAGCGGGCGGGGGGCAGCGCGCCGGGCACCGCCCCGGAGCCCGTCAGGCTCAGCTCCAGCGAGGACTCGACATCCCCCGCCGCCATGGCGGCCCCGGCCGCGCCGCGGAGCCACCCGCGCCGGAGCTGCCGGCCGCGCACGCCACGCGACGCGTCACGGCCCCCCCGCGCGCCGCTCTCGCGAGAGCGCTGCGGCCAATCCCCGCGGGCGGGGCCTGCGCGCGCCAGCGCCAGGGGGCGCCGCGCACGCGGCCCGGCGCGCTGAGGGGGCGGGAGCGGGAGGCGCCGGGAATGTCCGAGGTCGGGGAAGTGGCGCAAGTAGCCGGGGTGCGGCGGGCAGGGCACCCCGCACCCGTCCGGGCAGCCTGAATGTCCCGAAGTGTGGTTTACGTAAGGTTTTCTTACGAGTGGTTGTTCTCTGATGTTTGATCTTTGTCCGCTTTCCTGCCTAATCAATGAGAAGGGAGACTTAATACATGATACAGAGAGGTACCAAGAAGCTCTAAGTGATGGCCTGGTGTTCCAAACACAAATTAATTGTTGGTAGAAACGCCTAGTTAGGGTTTAGGGCTGGACATGCTTCACTGTTCTCAGACCCAGGGGAGGTTAACAAAGCTTGGGAAGAAGGATGTACCACTGTGGACACTGCAGCTGTCCCATAGTGCACACAAAGGATGCAGAATTTAGGGGCCACAAGGACATCGGGCAGAACTCCCAAGGCAAGGCAGAAACAAATGAAGACAAGTCAGTAATTGTGCTGAAACCAGCTCCATCTAATCGGCTCCGGTAATTCCGGCAGGGGCGGATCCCGGCCAGCTCAGAGCACCGACCCGAAAACCCACCGGCCCCAAAGGAGAGAGAGTGAGCGTGGGATTAATTGGCATGAAAAGAGAGAGAATCATTAACCAACAGAAGATAGAATACCGTTTAATAAGAGAATCATGTGACTTGCAACTAATGAACACTAATTGCTTTGTTTGCTAAAATGTTTAAATAGTAAAAAGTTCTGAGAGTTGGGGTGCTTGATCTGTTGAGTATCATGGAGCACCAGGTTTGTGCAATCTGAAATAGATAATGTCTCTCTTGGGTAATTATTGTCTTGTTGGACATGAGGTGACAAAATCCAGTTTTTGCAGGCAACATGGTGTCAGACACTGAAATAGTTCATGCCTCACACATTGACATAAAGTTTTGCTCCTCATAACAAAAACTGTAAAGAAGCTACAAAGAAGCCTCCCTGAAGATACCTGACTGGGACTTTGGACTGAAAGTCAAACTGCTGAGATTAGATAAAGGGAAATACCATTCTTCAATCACCTGAAACAAACAAGGAAAAGAATGTGAGCCAAACGCAGTTGCTGTGCTCAGACTCATCTCTGGCTTGCTTTGGGGTGGGGAGGCCGTAGCCCAGGGACCCCTTTGCTGGGAGCAGGTTTGCACGGATTTCCCCCAGCAGAGGAGGGGGAGGAAGTTTGGGTGTGCTGTAACCTCTGCTCAGGGGCAGTGAGCCCATCCTCCCTTACACAGCCTGGTGTGGCACCCCCAGTTCACTGAGGGGCAGCTGAGGGTGCCTTAATCCATCAGTGGCCCCCCAAAGTGTCCCCCAGAGCCATTCCTGAGGCCTTGCACCACGGCCCTGCACGTGATGCAGCAAACCCAGTCTGCTGTAAGAGACAATGGCAAACTCCCCCTCCCAGGGAGGTGCCTGGGTTTTCCTACCTGGCCTGAGCGTGTCTTAATCCATTCTGTGCTTTCCAGGGGGCCTTCACCACCAAGAAGAGGAGAGGACCAATAGGGCATTGTTGGGATCCAGAGTGGTGATATTTTCCTTGTTCTGTCCCTGTTACTCTCTGTCTCCCCCACCTATTTTCTATTTTTTTCTCTTTCTATTTACTATCAAATAAAACTCCTACTATTGTCACTGGCATGTGGTCTTGTTTGCACCTTAATTCAGGCAGAGGCAGTTCTAAGGACCTCAGTAATGGGATCCTGACACATGGGGAGAGTCCACAGGGAGTTGCATTTGTGAGATGTTTGCATGGATGTCAAATACTCAAAGACAAGAGGCCTGGAGTCAGAAGGGGAAGACCAAGAGCATGAGGGCTTGTTTGTAATTGCGGGGAAGGTTTTCTGTGATGATGTTGTGACTCAGCCTGTGGTGTGATGCTGCAGCCCTGACTCCCCTCTCAGTTGTGTCAATGGTGTACAGCACCAGCTCCCTCATAAGAGAGGTGATCCAGTCCCTTAATAACTTCATAGCCCTCTTCTGCTGACCTGCTCCTGGAGCTCCATGTCTCTGTTGTCCTGAGGAGCCCAGAACTACACACAGCACTCCAGATGTGGCTGACCAGGACTAAGCAGAAGGGCAGAAGTGCTGTGCTCCAGCCTGACTGTGCTGCTGCTGCCATTTACAGTCAATGAGCAAATTATGCCTGGCAGGGAAGGACACTTGAATCAGAAAGGATTGATGTATCTCTCAAGAAGAAGGGAAGTCTGGCATTGCCCTGACAATCTGTTAACTCACCAAGGTTATCAACACAAGTGAGAGGTAAGGTACAGACATCAAGTTTAAGCAATGTCCACCAGCAAAAATTTTTAATGACTTTAACCCCTACACTGAGAAGCAAATGGAGATTACAGCACAGTTGAGGGAACTGTTACCCTCTCAGGGGCTTTGCAAACCGATAGCTGAGCCAGAATTCCTAAGGTTTAGATCAGACACTAATAATAGCCTTGGAGAGTCCTCCTCCCAACACTGCTCCACGAGCCCCTGACCACTTGGGGTTTCTGCCTCCACAGATAATAAATGATCCTGGGATCCTGTAGAGCAACTGTCACGTGGTTGAAGGACAGTGCTTTAAGCAACCCATTATTAGTCATATAAAAACAAGAAGCTAGACTAAATTAATACATTAAAATATCCTGAGTTCAGAGCAACTTCAGTTGCAGTGCCCATCTTAGTTTTTGTCACTCCCTCTCCCCCTCTCTTGGACTGATCCATAAGACTGTAGAGAAGTTCCTCCACCCTGCAGTCCTCTTCTGAGACAGGATGACTCCATTTATGTTCTCAAATAACTCATTCTGTCAAAGAAGAGGAGTAACTTTATTAAAGGGAGACTAAAGGGTGGGGGGAAGAGGTTGTGCCACCCTCAGGTTCCTACTGTCCCTCGCACAGAATTGTTCCTTCTTGCACCCAGAATGTAAAATGTGTTTGGCTAAGGAGAGGAAGCACAAGCAAGCTCCTTTATATAAGCCCAATGTTCAAAGAAGTAGAGAAATGCCAGTCCTGGTGGGGGGTACTCTGATTTGGACTCTGTCTAGTGTGCTAAAAGGTGAGTTTAAACAGCTGTTCACAGGGTCTGCCAACAGCTCATTTAACTGATTTGTTCTGGGCCAGGAGGGCCAAAGTGAATCAGAATTAGATTTGAGCTCTTCAACAGCTCCGAACTTCTTTTATTTCACCAGCTAGGACTTTAAATGGCAGAATTAACACACCACCTAGTGGCTGAGGGCATTCCTAGTCTTTAGTACTCGGCTAATTTTAAATGAACACCCCCAACACCTTGCCAGTGAATTTGTCTCATGATTCGGCCAACAGCCACCATAGTTCCTGTTTTGTTAGTCCTGAGACAGACAGACCCTCCTTCACGGGGAACACATCTGGCCCCTGAAACAATGGACTGAGAGTAAATAATCTAATTTAAACCTGAGAGTTTAAATTTTGTCTCAGATGTGGATGCTTTTGTGTGAGCTATTTCAGTGTGGTACTGGAAATTTCATCACTTCTGCTATACTTGAAGGAATAAAGATGTTGATTAGATCCTTACATTTCATCCAGCACAGACTATTTCTGGATATTCCTCTTCCTTTCTAATGTATTTGGAAACCAGCAAATATAATTGAATTTTATCGTAACAGAATAAATTAAAAATGCTTCTTGCTAGAAAAGCATATGGAAAAGCTTTTGGTTTTCTTCTTTTGCAAGGTCAAGTACTTTTAATGTGCTCTTCAGATGTGTTCAGTTAATTAACATGTAACAGCCTAAATTCACAGCTATTTTTATTTAGCAGATGTAGAATTTTCTAAGAAGGGATTCTGAAAATAGTTGCAAGTATCTGGACTTACTTAGCATTTCAAGAATAGTTATTTCTGTTGTCTCCTGAAGGAATATTTTAACATGTTAGTCCTATGAAAATGCAGAATATTCAATATCTAAAAATTGTGTCTACTAGGTTTTAAGTTAAGGAAAAAATTAGGGGGAAAAATGTAAGTCTAAGGCTGTCTCATTTACTTGGTTTTTTTCTGAAGGGATCAAAAAGTTGCCAGGTGATTTAATGACAAATTGTTTAAAAATGCTTTTAGAGTTTCTTCAAAGCTTTTTTTAAAGTTTTGCAGAGATACTGTACCTCTGACTTCTTGTGGAGCTTCGGTGTGAGGCTTCACATCCCCCATTTTTGCAGGAAAAAGTCCTGTGCTTTTGCAAGGGAAAGTTCTACTCTTGCAAGACTTGACTCTGCAAGTCTTAGGGAGAGTTTGACCCCCCACTAACATGTTCCTTTATGACTAAATACAGATGGCAGAAATGTTGGAACAGCAAAGAACAGCTTTTTAGGAGATGGGGTTCAAGGACCCTGTATGTCAGACTGAAAAAACAAGTGTGAACACACCCTGTTAAAATCACAGTCAAATGTCTCATTATCTTTGCACTGAAATGAAGCTTTGACACAGCTGCTTTACTGCCAGTTACCAGAATGTGCCTTTCACATTCACTTCCATGCCCTTGTTCTTGTCAAAACTATAAACCAAAAAGTTTCCTGAAAATTAAAAGCAATAATACCTTTCCCATTTCTAGTTTGTGCTTGGATGTTTTCCACAACTCAGTAACTTCTGCGTCAAGAGCTCGGCCCAGAAACTTGGACTCTGCATCCCCCATGGATCCCCATGGGCTGTGGGTGGATCTCTGCATCCCCCATGGATCCCCAGGGGCTGTGGGTGGATCTCTGCATCCCTGTGGATCCCCAGGGGCTGTGGGTGGATCTCTGCATCCCTGTGGATCCCCAGGGGCTGTGGGTGGATCTCTGCATCCCCCATGGATCCCCAGGCGCTGTGGGTGGATCTCTGCATCCCTGTGGATCCCCAGGGGCTGTGGGGGGATCTCTGCATCCCCCATGGATCCCCAAGGGCTGCAGGGGCACAGCTGCTTCACCATGGTCTCACCACGGCCTGCAGAGGAATTCTGGCTCCAGCACCTGGAGCACCTCCTGTCCCTCCTTCCACTGACCTTGGTGTCTCCACATTGTTTCCCTTCACATGTTCTCACCTCCTCCTCTTCTCTGACTAGGAGCAAAAACCTTGTGACTTTGTTTTCATTTCCTTCTTAAATGTCACCACAGAGGCATTACCAACCTCTCTCACTGGCCCAGTTTTGGCCGGCAGCAGGTCCATCTTCAAAGCCATCAGGGATGGGCTCTGCTGGACATGGTGGAAGCTTCCAGGAGTTTTCCACAGCAGCCATCTCTGTGGTCCCCCTGCTACCAAAAACCAGGCCCTGCAAAACCAGTACTCTTGGGAAGACAAACACCATCACTCCAAATGTGCCCCTTTTCCTTCTTCCCCTCACTTTATACACGGAGCATGATGTCACACGGTCTGGAATATCCCTTTGGTCAGTTGGGGTCACCTGTCCAGGCTGTGTCCCCGCCCAGGCACCCCCAACTTCCTCCAGCGTGGCAGCACAAAGAGCAGAAAAGGCCTTGGCTCTGTGTGAGCCCTGCTCAGCAGTAACAAAAACATCTCTGGGTTATCAACCCTGTGTTCAGCACAAATCCAAAACACAGCCCCATAGCAGCCACTGATACCGCACCCAGGACACCCCCTCTGAAAAAACATCAGTCTGTCAGCCACAAATACCTGCTTTTTGAGAGGTTTGCAGGTGAGGGCATGTTCAAAAGGAAATATTATGGTGCATTTGTGCTATTGAAAATACTATGATCTCACCAGGAAGAACAACTTTTAAGGTATGTAGAAAAAGAAAAAAAAAATCCCCAAAACAGATGGGGCCCATGCATCTGACAGTATACATGGGCATGAAACAAAATCTTATTTTCCTGGTGGTTTGCTAAGATGTCCTTTCAGATATCAGATTTATACACTTTTTTACTGTATTCAGAGATTAATCCTTATAAATAAGGATAAAACTGCTTGTTTATTACTTATTCCAGGGGCCTCAGTCTTTTCTCTCTTCTTAACACTTGGCAACAGCTCATGCCTGCAGCCTGGCACTGAGCTCAATTTGCCTCCTCAGCTTCAGCCTAGCTGCAGCACAGGGCTTTTCCTCCATTTAGGTAAATTTAGGTCACCACACATTTTTCACACAGCTTGTATGCAATTTGTGTACCTGTCAATAATTTAGAAAATGCAGGATGGTTTTGGTGCCAGCAGGGTCCTGCAATATTAAATAGAACATAGAGGATGTGGTGAAAAGATGCTCATCAGGGGACAAAACACTAATTCAAAAGCACAAACAAGTTCACTCTGCAATAAAGCAAAGATTGTTTTTTGTTTGTTTTTTTTTTTCCCCAGCTCAAACAGTTACATTTCACTAAGGTATTTGACTGATACTGCAAATGAAGTGAGATGCAGAGTTGTCAACATTTGATGATTCCAGTGAGGAAAAGAAATACTTCAAATGCATGATGTAAACAGTCAGAAGCCAACGTTTTCCTAAAAATTCTTGCAGATTATAAAGACATACGTAAGCACAAATAGCAAATAATAAATAAAAGCAGCTTAATAGATTATAAGGAGTGTCTGGTTTACAGCTTCATATTTTTGCAATAAAATCATACAAAAAACATGCAGGGGAACAAAACTCTTCCTACTTTCAGGGACATCTCTGTGGTCCTCTTAGAAGGATGGGGCCTTGGCATTTGGTTTTGGGAAGTTCAGGAGAAAATACCAGACACAGAAAGAGCCCCCACAAACTCACCACTTACACTTACCATGGAAATGCCAATCTTGCTGCACAATCCACTCAACAGCCACATCATTACTCCCCATTTACTATCCTCTAAGTAAAGAGCATTTACACATCCCTTGGGTTCACTCCATGAAGGCAAATTGGGAATAAAGGGCCCTTTGCATGCACTCCTGCATTATAAGGGACAAGAGGGGCCACAGAGAGCTGTTGTCTTTCTGCCACTGCACATGGGGCCTTCAGAACAGATTGCAGAAGCATAGTGACAAGGTAGGAAGATCTTTTATACCTGATGGAGTGGAGGGGTACCGATGGAAAGCCAAAACAGAGATATTTATGCAGATAAAATAATGCCTAAGCTGCCAGGCCACCTTGGCTCCTCATAAATCTGTGCTTTAAATCACAAGGAGCTGTTCCCAGGAAAGGAACAGTTTCAAATTATGAACAGTTCAAGGCAGGCAGTTTCCCAGCACAAATGCCCTTCCCCTCACACAGAAGAACAACGAAGCTATGAGGACATGGCTAAGGAAGGGATGCTATTTTTTAGGGGTGGTGGTTTCCAGTAGGGCACAATCTGTGCAAAGGAGCCCTTCCTGCAACAAGCTCCCCTTTGCCATGCAAAGGGGTGAGTATGAGGATGTTGCTGCCATCATTTCAGTATCACACCCACCTGCCCTGCAGGCACCCACAACCACAGACCCTGCAGCCCTGGTGCTCCCCGCAGACAGGGTTAAATCAGAGCTGTTACTCATTACACACTGTCGTTAACAAACATTTTTTTCTAGGTAGTCTGAAATGCTGGGTGCACAACACACGATAGGTTCCTGTTTTGCTGTATCAGCAGTCTGCTTGGTGACATTTACTACAATTTATCAGCATTAGCATATTATTTTGCATGCTAATCGATTAAAATTGCAAGATACTCTGGGACACTGAATCAGGAAAACTTTGGGATCAGGAGGGTTTATGGGTGGGGAAGAGAAGCCTTATTTTATTTAATCCCCAAAAATTGTATTTGAGGAAAATAGCAAGGCTTCTTCATTCAGCTTGCCTCTGAACACCCATTTATCCAAATCCCCATATTGGCTCCTTGTAGCCTGAAACAGCAAAGGATGTGGGTTTTTTGTTGTACATAGAGTTAGTTTCTGGGCTAGGACAGAGCTCCCTGCCAAGGTGGCTCTTTTCCAGCCAGACTCCAAAGGGAGTCACAGCCTTTTCCTACTGACCTTTTTTTTCCTTTTTGGAGACCTGCATCCCCATTAACAGCTCATCAGCCTGAAGAAGACAAGGGGAATTAAGGGAACTGGCCGAGGGATCCTTTATTACAAAGCTGGCGGGCCGTCCAAGGAGAATGCTGAACCGTACAAGGAAACACTAGTACTCATTTACAAACAGAACTCAGCATTTTTATTCTTTGATTGACTTCCTGCTAGTTTTGATATTTGCTACCACCAGAGAAGAGCGTAAAAACACAGTACAACATTGTTAACCAGTTAGGAAGGCTGGAAGGGAAAGCAAATCCCAGTACAATTGCAAGTAACTTGGAGGAGTTTATAATTAAGATTTTTTTGAACGGATCAGCAATGAAGCAATAAATATGCTGCTGCACAGAACCAACAACAGGATTTAATCACTAACTTTGTGGTTTATTGCATTACAGTTTAAAACTAAATGTTATCCATCATCGTACATTCACCGACCAGGTAAATGACACTTTTTCATGTTTTATGCTAAATGGCTAAAATTATGCAGTAGCCAAACTAGACTAGGACTAGTAGAGGTAGATATTGAATAGGCAGTGCCAGGCAGAAATATTTCGTGAAAGTACTTCATCTTTCATTATGAACAGTTAGCAGGTTTAACACTTTTAATTAAAACAAACATCTTAGGGAGGCTATTTTAAGATGCTTTGGATTTTGTAGCAATATTTCTCTTGCAATATTACAAACTCTTTAATATTGTCTCTCATAAAGTGGACAGTTTTTGTCCTCCCGGTTTTCTGCCACAATTCACAGGAAGACTAACATACAGAACTAGAGCCTTTGGGAACATACTACTGGTTTTGTGTGGTGGCTAACAGCTGGCCTGGAGGCCTCGCAGTTACAAATAATCCTAATTATAATTTTATAACTGAAATATAACTAATGATATAACTACTTCAGTTATAGAACCGGCCCAGTCTGGGCCACTGGGGACGCGGGCAGCCATTGGCCAGTTAGCCGGGTGGCAACTAGTTCAGCCAATCAGGGCTGACCGTGCGGACTTCCAAAACCATATAAGGAGAAGGCATATAAGCACTCGACGGAAGTTGGCTGTTCCCGCATGAACGCAGAGCATCGTGTTGTCACGTCCCTCTCAACAGCGGCCGTTTTGCTCGTACCACTCCAGAAGTAATACACATTTACAGACTCCTTGGCATGGGAAGACTGCATTTACAGTATTTACAGCTTCAGTCATCTTTCTAGTAATTAAGAAAGCTATTTTATATTTCATCTAAAATGGAATTTCTATTACGTCACCTCCTTATAACTCACTTCAGTCTTCTTTTGGCGAGCTGCTCTGTCAGTTGCTCCTTCCCATTCCCACTGCTGGCTGTATGCTCCTGGAAAGCATCTCTGCCCAACACAGCCATTAAAATTAGTGTCTGTAGATGGCAGCTCTCATTTCCAGGAACTATACTCATGACAGCATGGCCAGAGGTTTTGTAAAAGCTTATGCCCTTTGCACCTCACCTCATCCCAGAACACTTGATAACTGGAAGGCTCCTGGAAGCAAGAGCTCAGCAACCACTTTCCTCTAACCGGAACTTGATCTTTCATTAATGAGCTTATAGACGGCTCAAATAAATTACTGATACAACCGTCTAATCACACTACATTTACACCGTTTTCCTTCACAGGACTCCAAAGCACTGTGTTATCACACGAGTGTAACTCTGACTTCCACATAGTTCAAGCCATTTTATATTACACTTAGGTTAAAATGGCATTTGTAAAGCAAAATTCCTTAGGGGAAAAGATTTCAAAGCTAGCTAGATTCTCTGTACAGAACACTCAGGAAGAGTTAAAGCAATGACAAAAAGGGAAAAATAATTTTTTATCTGGGTCTATTGAGCTGGANAACAGAACACTCAAAGAGTTAAAAATTATTTTTCCCTTTTTGTGATTGCTTTATCTGGGTCTATTGAGCTGGACTATGGTATCAAGTGGTTTTGTTGGCATTAGTAGTACGTGTCCAAAACAGAACTGTGGCAACAGCGTGTGAATGCTGCAGGAATGATGGCACCATTGCTCCAACCCCCAAAGGCATCACATTAGACAGAGAGCTTAAGTCTTATTTATCTTGCTCCCACGACACTGAAATTGTGTTTGCAGCTCTGGCTCCTCTGGCCTGATCTCCCCCTGCCCTCATGGGTGTTTTCTTTCACAATTCAGTATGTGAGTTGCTACACCACCTTCCAGGGTCTACTGTTTGGGCTGCAGACCTGGCAAATCCAAATGCTAAAGGAAGATTTAACAGGCTGATCATAAACACCTCATCTAGCCCTAGAGAGCTCCCTGGGAAACTTGGAATTTGCTCCCCTTGCTAGGGGAAAACCTGGGTGACAAACTTTCCTCTGTGTTCTGACACACAGCTCAGGACAAGCCTTCCCCCTATGAACATGCAAATATTAAGAACCTCTACCGAAAAACTCCCGAAAAAAGTCAAATATAGCTTTTAAGGCATTTAATATGCAAAGAAATTAGTTTCTGAATAGGTAAGTTTGAGGCTATTTTACCTGCTTATTCACACATGTGCCTGCATGCTTTTGTCTCTACCTGGAGTAAGTGATTACCTCAGCCACCATCACAGGGAAAACCACAACTTCCAGTTCCCTACAATTTGAGCCCATGTCTAACTCTGGCATTGCTTCATGCAATGTGCACCGTCTTCTCTTACCTTGGCTAAATTTATTGTCTGAACTTTTTCTGTCCCCAGGAAAGGTACCTGCATCATGTGTCATCACCAGTGGCTCCATTGATGGTGAAATCCTCCTTCTCCATTGAAAATCGTGAAGAATCAAACCAAATTGTGTCATGCCAATGCTCTAGGTCACTGAGCACAACTGCATTCTCTGCTCACCTGCTCTGCGAGCCAAGCACCGGTGATTACAATTTTGGATCTCAGCACACAAAGGAAAGCTTCCATTGCAGTGCAGCACTCTGTGCTACCAAAGACGACTCATTGCACTGGATTTCAACTTCATTTCCAGCTCTTAAAAGCTCTTCCTCAGAAGTCAGTCTTGCATCTAACAGGACAGATGTGAAAATGAAGGAATAACAATTTCTCTGCCAATTAAAGAACCTCTATGTCCAGGCAAACTTTTGGCTTAGTTTCCTGTCCTGGGCTTGCAGTCTTCTGGAAGGGATGAGTAACCTCTCTAATCCAAAAACACCACCTCTGAAGCAGCGTGGATGGCTTTCAGCAAGGTTATGAAGTGTCTTTAGGGAAATCACAATAGATGTGTAGATGGAGACTTCTGGAAGGCTCACTGAAGCATCCTTTTCCCCATTTGCACAATTAAAGATAACAAGTGACTTCCAGCT
The DNA here is from genome assembly GCA_013400495.1 of Nicator chloris. Lineage (NCBI taxonomy): Eukaryota > Metazoa > Chordata > Aves > Passeriformes > Pycnonotidae > Nicator > Nicator chloris. Next base: position 22,307 of record WAAE01012937.1, read on the forward strand.
TTTAGTTCATCCATTTCAATGCAAAAACACGCAGTGAAAAAGTAAAGGAAATAATCCCATTTATAGGCAGCACCCAAAAAACCTAGTATTTGGAAAGAAAAAGGATTTGCTTGATGCAATTCACAATCTGTTACAAGTGAACACTCATCTGCCTCCAGCTTAAGCATCAGCAGCCAAGAAATGGGCAGCAATACTCAAGAGGCAAGGCCAAAAGCTCGCAGCTTGTGCAGGCAAGACTGAACCATCTCCAGGAGTTGCAGAAGACATGCAGTCCAAGTATCTCAGGCTGCAGAAACAACTGAGATCAAGACATCAATACCAGAGTCAGTTAAAGGCTCTGCAGGTATTCTAGTCCCTAAAAGCCCAGCAGGTTAAATATACAAATAAAGCAACTTCTGACAGGAACTACACTGCAAATGTACACAAGGATAGGCTAACCATGAAAAGAAAGTGGAGCTGAAGACACAATTAACAAAAGCTGTTGTTCTGACAGTTAGAAAACTACAAACCCCAACAAGTCTTCTGGGATCTCTTAACTGTACATGTCAGTCACTGAATTCCATTATGTGGAAGAGGAAGGGTATGTATCCACACAACAGATACTCTGTAACTGAACTCCTGCAGCAAAGAAGGCACTCACTTTGTAAGCTGTAGTTTATTTCTAATCTGTTTTATATGATGAGCCTACAAAAGAAAACATTTGAGCACTTATCTATATTACTAACACAGCAGACTTGGAAACTGAAGCTTGACTTGGAGAACAAAATTCATCCTAATACTGGTGGAACTTAAAAGGCAAGTAGCAAAGCACTGTGTTATAGGACTTCCCAGACATTCAGTATTTACAGAGAATGCATTTGCACTTTATACTCAATGACCACCCACCAGCAGTGATATTGTTAGCATGACTGGACAGCACAGTAAGCCAACCCTGAGCTGCACTCTAGCAAACCCATTCATTGTCAAAGTACAACAACATAGATTGGTTTAAATATTCACACAGTTGTTTTTCAAAACGTTTTATTGCATTATATTTGGTACCTTATGTTTGACAAAGGAAATTACATCTGTAACTGCAGGAATAAGAAGCTGGTCTGTTATTGAAAAAAAAATCTTGGGCCCCTTAAAAGTTACAAAGTCTCGGGCTTGCCTGAAACAACTGAGCAAGAAATATATTCTTAGAAATGTAGGGCTTCAAGTATTACAAACCTGTGACACTGTGGAAAAGTTCCAGAGGTATCTAAACTGCAGCACTTTTTTTTTTTTTTCTGCATAACGTGAACAAGGCCTGCTGAGGTTTTAATCTATTAGTCTCTTGATCAGTCAAAATGGTAGTCAGGAGTTTTCCTCTTTGCAACTTCAAGCCATAGTATGTTCTCATTTTGTTTTCACTCTACGTGAAAAATGCATGCGATCTTTCTAATTGGTGCCACATCACAGTGCATAATTTTATTTGGTTCTTGCATTACAGTTTTAAAAAGTTTGGCCAACCTATGCTGATAGGTTCATCTCAAGAACAGCAATGTTGATTCTCCGCTCCCCACCCCAAGTTTCATTCCAAGAGAGACCATTTTTAACTGGTTCCTTCAGGTAAAAACTGTGGTGCAAGAACACCAAACTGACCGTGTACAGTGAATTTCAGAGACACAACAAGCTTATTGAACACACTATGTTTCTTAATTCTGGTTGATATCCGTATGTCCAAGCACCCCAACATAACAAGTACGTTGCAGGTTTCTCTGTATATTCTGATTCACATTGCATACTTCCTATGGACACAATCATCCCCCGTATCAAAATCAGTCGGATGCTAAAGCCCCATCAACTCTTTGTGCTCAGTGAAAGAATCCAGTGCTAAAACAGCAGTTTTGCTGTCTGAGATAACAGTAATCTCACAAGACAAATTTAAAGGTAATATTTCTGCCACACACCTGCTCTGAGGGCTACACACCTCCAGGTCTCATATAAATTAGTTTAAAAACATGGGTGGGTAGGTGAGGAAAAGTGTGTTTATTTTTTCCTTTTTTTTTCAATTTTAGCAGCTTTTAATTTTTAAGAAACCAAACAACCTACAACCAGTAATATGTTAGATATTTTATATATATACTTTGTCAGCAGGATAAAAAAAAGTAAAACTATTTGAAGGCAACGGGGTTTTTTTCCTTCTGTTCTTTGTGTAAGTTAGAACAATTCAGCAGGTGCGTGACAAAAATATTATACACCAGATATGGTCCAACGTCATTTTTTTCCAATAAAGTTGTTCATATTTCATTGGCCAGTTCTTCAGGTTCTGCAGAACTATCTCCATTAACTGTGATCTTCATATCCTCTTCATATCCAGGGGGCATGAAAGCCAAAGCATAAGGGAAAAGCTTATGACAATTTGCTCTGTAAGTTTCAGATGCTTCTTTACAGTCTCCAAGGCTACCATCACATAAAGCTTCTAATACCTCCATACAAGTCTAATTAAAGAGAAAAATAAAGAAGTGTTATGGTTTCTTAAACATTCAACTGATCACTCACAAACCAATGCTACAAAGAAAAACTTCTATTGTTTGCAGGTTTCACAGCAGTTCTGCTGTCTGAGATAAGAATAATTTCACAAGACAAATTAAAAACAGTATTTCTGCCACAAACCTGCTCCAAGGGCCACACACCTTTCAACATCAAATGACATTTTAACTAAACACAGCATGAAATACCAGTGTAGTCTGATTTGAAATAATGCAGTTTAAAAAGGGATCTAAAACACAGCTAAAAATCTTGACTGTAAAATGAAATACTAATTTATCAGTTGTTCCTTATTTTCCTAAAAATAAATGTTATTCTTGCTGAGTGGCAGCTGAGAACCCCACCACTCTTGGGACACACTGACCATTTCAGCCACACATAACATACCTTTCAATCAAATCAAATTACTCTGATATGACCACATTTTTCAGATATATGCAGTTTTCCCATCCAGTTTTGTTCATGATTTAGAAGAGAAAAAGGAGATTTCCCATGGAACTTTTTTCAGCCTGCATTCCAAACATGGAGAAACCAACCTACTGAGCTGCATTAAAGCCTGGCAGCATTTAACACCTGCCCGTGGCTGTGTGCAGGCTTTAGCATAGCCAGGCAGTCTTTTCCTGCTCCTCTGACATTTCGTACAGTTTTTATTTCTTCTGTGTACTGGAATTAACTGCTTTGTCCTCCTGCTATAGGGTTATGGAGCTCTCCTCAATGACCCCTTTTCCTCACATTTGCTCTTTGTAATACTGGCATCCACCAAAGGTCAAATATATCTGGTTTTATGCTTGCAGCATGCTCCAGGACAGCTGGCCTTTACTATAATGAAATGTAATAAATTTGATCTCTTTGCACACAAAAATACCTTTCCACAAACACCTAGACTCCTTCAGATTCTCCATTTTTAGGGCACTTTCAATTTATCATCTAGAAGTTCAGTAGAAGTCCAACTCTTCCTTCATGCTGGCACCAAACATGTTTAAATTCAATGCTTTCATTTTTATCACAATTCATTGTACAGGACATTTATGCAATGCTGAGTTGGTAAAAGCTTCTTCTGGTCTTACCAAGTTTGCCTCCAAAACAACCAAGCATTTTTGGTTACACTTAATCTGTCCCCAGTCCAATTCCCAGAATTCCACTCACAGGCAAAAATCAGCAAATAGAAGGCAAATTAATGTTTGTTTTCTATATCTACTGATAATCTAGATTAAGCTCTTTGAGACCACTCAAACAGTAAGAAAACCTGAACCCAAAAACCAACACCCAAACAAGACAACTTTATAAAAAACGCTAAATACGTACTTAGAATATAAAAGACATGAGTTTGTGTCCCATACCACAACTGCTAGAATAGAGAAAGGACCTGAATCTTTAACGTCCTAAACAAGTCTACAAATCAAGGCAAGTTGTCCTTTATTGTCTCTTTTTTCCCCGCTCTGTCTGCTCCAAAAATTCTGCTATGAACTTAAAATCCTTCACAACTGAAGTGCTCTTGAACACGCTATATTTCCTAAGAGATGTTTTTTGGAAAACTCCATTTTTTTGTCCATGAAAGAGTAATTTTCGAGTAACATTTACCAAATTTACTTGCAACAGATCTAAAAAATTGAGTGCACAGACTGCTGTAAATTGTGAGTCAGAACTGACAAGCCTTCCCACATGAAGGTGGGGGAATGGGGAAAGGGGCATGGAGGCAGTGTCACAGAGAGATTATTCCATAACCACCAGAATGGAGCAAAGACTCAAAATTTGGTGAGCTTTTCACTGAACTACACGCTAAGGCAAAACAGTGTACATGCAGCTTTTATTAAACCTATGGTCACTCCCTCAGCTTGCAGCAAGTTGCCTTTGGAAAGCCTTCCCAGAGTCTGTGCCACTCCTTTGCTTGTGAACAGTTGCCTGTGTGGCAGCCAAAGCTCAGACAAACTACTACCTTTTCTTTCTCAAGTTTAATAAGTTCTCCCATTACCTGTAGCAATAATATGGTTTCTGCTGCTGCTATTTTCATATTATCACAAAACTAAATTAAT
>WAAE01012938.1:0-31739 GCA_013400495.1 Nicator chloris
CTCTCTGTCTCTCCTGGCTGTGTCCCCCATCAACTTCTTGTGCAACCCCAGCCTGCTTGCTGTGGAATAAGGAGCAGAAAAGGCATTGCATCTGTGTAAGTACTGCTCAGCAACACCTAAAACATCTCTCTGTCATCAACCCTGTTTTCAGCACAAATCCTAAACAGAGTCCCATAGCAGGTACTCTGAAGAAAAATAGCTCTAGCTCAGCCAAAACCAGTACATCCAGTTTGCAAAACAGATGAACAACCAGTTTTTCTTAATTCATGGAGGGTAATATGGCACATTTCATTCTTCATCTAAAATTTCTAATCCTAGTAGAACTTTTTTACAGCAAAATAATACAAAACAATCCATGATTGCATTTTCTTTGTAAGCACAATGTCCTTCACTCTCCTCTATTTGTCTTTCTCAGAATATTATTTTTCTTCTCACTTCCTTTCCATCCACCAGACATTACTGAAAACTTTTGAGCTTTAGAAAATGGCCACATTCTAATTTCAATTTTTTTTACCAAAAAAAGGAATAGACACAGCCTTTGCAAAAAGCTTCAGAATATACGTAATTTTTGTAAAACTCCATTATGTATGCAACTTGATTAGAATGAGCATGCTGGTCTTAAACACATCTATAATGCCACAAAAATTATGTGGGTTTTAGTGTTATAGTATAATAACATATGTTTTTTAAATTGGTTAGACATTTTAACTATCACTCTCTGCTCTTCTCTAACAGCACTTGTTGTGGAGATGTGTGATTGACACAACCAGTAGTGACATATGACAGCAGAGAATGTGGGCCTGGAGGAGTGGGGGAACAAACAACAGATACTTGTCAAAATTACATGATCAAAGTAGCCAGAGATTTCAGCAACTTCTGTTAAAAGAAAATAAACAGAAAAGAAAAAAAAAAAAAACAGTAACACAGAGGTCTGCAGTTAGAATTTGCATATGCAAAATGTAACAAATGAAAAAAATTGGTTTTAATGTCTTGTTTCTCTACAGTTCTATGTGGTAGAAAAAATTCCTTATGAGGTACATATTTATAGTTTATGCAATTATGAAATTGAACATCTTAATTATTAATAAGCCATTATTCCTCCACATCTGTGAAACATCTGTCTCCTTTTATGTTATCAGTGTCTAAATCAAAGAAACCAAGCAAAATTTTCAGATAAAGTTATTGGTCTATATCATATAAAACACCATTAAGGTATTTTGGGTTTTATTAATAGCAATAAAACACTATGTTTGTGAGATGGATTTAAAAAACTAAATTAAAACATGACATAGTTTTTAAGCCTTGACAACCTGTCAGATTAGAAAGCACAGAAACTATGAGGACTGCTTAATGGATATGATTACAGAAACAAGTAACAAGTATAGTCCAAGGGATTATTCCCCAGCAGAGGCCACGTAACAAATAATGCTAATTACATATTAATAGGTTTTAATAATTAAAATGGACTTCTAGCATCAAGTGACCTTGCATGCAATACAGTTTACAGAGATTCTTGTTCTCTTTGTCACACTGAGTTTTCTTACATTCAATTGAAACTCTTCAAGGATGAAGAGGATGCACCCCAAGATACTACAATAATTAATTGGAATATGCATTCAGCTTAAAAGTAGTGGCCCTTGATCTGCTTTCATATTTTATGGAAATCTTTAATAAATTAAATCCTTTCTTTAGATGACTTTAAAAGGTGCATTAGATTACTTCCTGACATCTCTTTAATAAGATAAGATTCAGAGTCTACAACAAACATGCTATTTATAGAGGTCATTTATAAGAGCATGTAGGGACAGGACGAGGGACAATGGATTCAAATTGAAAGACGTGAGGTTTAGATTAGAGATTAGAAAGACATTCTTTACTGTGAAGGTGGTGAGACACTGGAACAGGTTGCCCAGAGAAGCTGTGGAAGCCTCATCCCTGGAAGTCTTCATGGCCATGCTGGATTGAGCTCTGAAAAACTCTGGTCTAATGAAAGATGTCTCTGCCCATAGCTGAGAGGTTGGAACCAGACAATCTTTAAGGAATCTTCAATCCCAAGCCTTTTATGATTCAGTGATTCTCAAATCTCTCTGTAAGACACATTTTTCACTTTGGAAATACCCTGAAACCTCCCCTACAGAGTGGGAGGGCTTAACTTATGTCTACTATTTTCAATGCTTGTACATGAAGTGGCAGTCTGGCATACTCTTACATTTAAGATAAACAGGGTCTCTAAAGGTCCAGTTTACCTGATCATTTTAACACTCATGTTTTGCTACAAATGTTTCTGATGGAAACCTGCTTAGATTTATTTGAAGTTAGTAAAATCAGTCTTGAAATGCATGTTCAGACAACGTGGATGACCAATAGCTTAAAAATCCTTGACTGGGCTTTTATCCATATAAACAGCAAAACTGTTACTGCTATGACTCTGCAGTCTTAGCAAATTGTAAGGGCTTAAAGAGCACGGTTGCCTGTCTCAAACATTGTCAAGGCCACAGAAGGAACTTCCTTTGCTAATTCCAGGCCTGGTGGAGGTGAGGATGAAAAACCTGCTCCAAAGTTCTCTTTGCATTTAAGTACCACAACAGCACGTAGTTACACACCCATATCAAGGTTATTCGGAAGCACACAACTCGGAGCAACTGAGCTTTTCAGTGTACTTTTGGGTTAGTTTATGTCTCGATATCACTTATTTTCCTTTTGGTTTTGTGGGTTGTCTTTTTTGTTGTTTTTTTTTTGTTGTTGTTGTTGTTGTTGTGGTTTGTTTGCTTGTTTGTGGGTGTGGGATTTTTTTGGGATTTTTTAATTGTTTTGGGGGTTTTTGTTGGAGTTTTTTCGTTTTGTTTGGGGTTGGGGTTTTTTTGTTTGTGATTTTGTTTGTTTGTTTGTTTGTTTTTGACACCTTAAAGGATACATCTATCCACTTCCCAAAAGATTTTGAGAGCTAGAACAGTAATAGCCCAAAACTATTCATGACCTTCCTTTAAACTCATATAACAGTAACAAGAAGCAATTACATGTCAAGCAAACTCTATTTCAAATTACACAAAGTATGGATAGTCAAAATGGCTTAATAATTTCTAGCTTCTAATTTCTTGTATTAAGCTTAACTGTATTGGCAAAATATTCATATCAAAACACTTATGCTAATGAAAAAATTAGTTCTAAGCCTTTAATTTTTATAGCATAATTGCTAAATGACAAAAAATTGTGGAATTCACATAAAAGTCATTTAAAGCATGAAGGACTCAATGTTCTTAAATTAGAGAATGATAGCAATAATACCTTTCATTTTTATAGCATCTTTCATGTTGGAATATCATGAGGTATAATAAATATCACCGATTCCTTCAAAATACTGCTGATACCTTCATGCAGTAAACTTGCACATAAGAAGTCACTATTTTGACATTAAAGGTATCATAAATTTTGACATGAAGGCAAATCCAATATGTAAATGAGGTTATGAGGTTCCCCCTGTTCTGTTAGAGTAGTTCTTACATCAGAAGCCTTCAGAAATTTCTCTGAAGTGTTACTGATGTGACTGGGACCTTAGCCACACGTAACACTGAGAATAGACATTAATTGCAGGTTTAATTTTCAACAGTCATATGCAGAATGATTGCTTTATACACAGGAAAGAAATATGCTACAAACATAAGGCTAGTTAAACATTTGGTCCCAGGAAATGGTTTAACTTAGTTGACTACAAAAAAACATTTAAGATCTATTGCTGATATTTAAATCTGAATAGATTCCATTTAAAAGACGACATAACTCTACACTTGCATTGGGCTTGCCATGAATTATTAATTTTTTGTAATCCTTTTCCATTTGCAAGCACAATGTTAGCAACTTTCCATTATTTGCATGTAGCAGAACAATATCAAATTCACTTTCAACACTTAAATGCCATCAGCGATCCTTTTGGAAGGAATAAAAGGGTAATTTGTATAAAGGGTAATATGTCCCTCAATGTTGTTTTATGACATGTCATGACCTAACTGAAAATCATAATTATCTTTATGGAATAACTGTAATCTTTTGATTAGTAGGCTTTTATGAGTTGAAACTGCCTGAAGTTTGGACTCACACTTAGATCTCTTTTTCAGAAAACTAAATAATTGATAATTCTACTGAGTCTAAAGGATCAAAATTAGTTTAAATTCAGTATACTTGATCTCAGAATAGAAATAATCTTTCTTGAATTTTTAAAAAGCCTTCTTTCATTGTTTTTCTTTGAAAAGGAAGTAAAACCTTGCAAGAAAAGAAGTCATCTATTGTTGCAGTGTGTTTTGCTTCTCCTTTCTATTCCCAATGATTTGTCCTACCCTTTCCCTCTTTTCCTTGTATTGTTTGGCTTGGTCTTAGTTAGACCCTCCTACCTTTAGTGTCACATATGCCCTGACCCAGCCCATGTTCCACAATGTTCCCTTAATTGTCTGTCTTCCTTAGACTCACCCCTCACTCCTCCCCACGGTTGTCATTCCTCCCAGATCTCCTCCCCTCTGTCTAGACTGTTCTGTTAAGTTTGGTACATGATTGGTTTGTTTAGATTGCACCCTCCCCCGATCTCCCTTAGTTGGTTTATCTGGTGTCAGTCTATTCTTGGTTCCACCCCTGTTACTTTGTTATTGGTTTCTGTATGCAAACCCCTCCTTCACAGTAGCTGTATAAAATCCTACACGCTGCCTCTGCGGGGGGCTTGTTCTGAGGGCTACTCTCTCTCCTCTCTCTTGCTCTGAGCTTCTGTTGGAGAGCCTTTTACTTTGGCTAAGTCCTCACCTCTGCTGCATGTTCAAGTTAAGTTTCAGCGTTAAGTTCCTGTAATAAAGGATCCTTGGACAAGCAAGTGAGGCTGCTCCGTTCCTTTCAACACACTGGAGGTGGTGACCAAGCTGGAAGTCTCAGGTCCCAGGGGTTATGTCGTGCCCCCTGCCAGGCGTCCTAGCCAAAAACCATCGAGGCTAGGACGCGCACCGCGACAGTCTATTATCACTTGACTGCAGAAAAACTTGAGCTTGCAAATTACAGTATGAATGTTTATCAGCAGATCTAAAGAATGAGTTGCATATTGTTTCTTTGATTGGTGAAGTCATATACCAAGAGGGCTTCTGGTTTTGTTTTGGCTTGCTTTCTTTGTCAGGAAAAGGTCACTAATAAATACAGTCAGTGCATTCTGTACTTCATTTCTTGGTACACAACCTCACTAGCTGAAGTGAAAAAAAAAGGCTAATAATTCTAGAAATCTTGAATTACTGTCATCCCACACTCTTCTCATTCTCCTAGAAATGTGAACTTAATCAAAGCTCTAATGACAAGTTCCAGACATGGTAATAAAAGCAGTCTGAGTCATAATGGAGATGTGCTGTCTTCAAACAAAAAATTTCAAATCCATTCTGCACAGCTTACCTCCTGGAAATCCCCTGCTGCAATCATGGAAATATGCAGAGCCAGCTGTTAAGGAACAGTGTAGACATCTATTAATTATGTTCTTTCTTCTGTGGCTGCACTTGGAATTCCTCTAGTAGGCTGTGAAATTCTTATATGGACACAGCTTCTGTGTTCACAAAATACAAACAGCACACATGAACAGCAATGAACATAGTTTCTTAGAATAAAACAATAATTTAAATAAAACAAAACAGAAATAGTAATATATTGCATCATTTTTGCCAATTTATTATTTCAGATTGAAGAAATTGTGTGTGGAATCAAGTCCTGGAACATTAAAGAACTGCCTTTTTGTAAAAAGCATCCTTTTCTGTATTTCCTCTCAGCTAGATGTTAAGCTTTTTTCAGCATTTTTCGGAGCTATGTTAATCTGTAGAAGTTCAATGTTGTATAAGTCTCCTTCCTAACTTGCTACAATCGTGTCTTCTGATCTTAAAAGTAGTGGTGCTTTATCTAGTTAAAACATATGCCAAGGCATTAATAACATGCAGTTAAAACTCACCCGTACAACTGCACATGCACAAATTTCATCCCAGAAAAAATATTCAAAATATATAGAGCTTTTATCTTGTCATGTGATACATGCAAACTTCTCTTTGGCCCCAGTAGTCTGTATCTTATTTTCAAGGAAATATCTGCTTTCTCTTCTGTTTCATAGCAAAGTCAAACTGAATTTTGGCAATTCAGTTTCCTAACATGCAGGAGTTAGAAGAAAATTCACATGTTTTGACTTTTGGTATTTAAAATGAAAGGATAACTTATACCAGACTCAAATTAAAGTGAAGAGTCTTTAACAGGTTTATTGATATTGTTTTCATTCTGCATTTATTGGTATTAGCTTTCCTTACTTTTTCTGACTTGACTGAGAGTGCTCAAAAATTACAAAACACGGAGAAATAGTGAAAATAGTAAAATATAGACTATTCTTACAAAGTATTTTCCTCATTTTATGCCTGCTTATTCTGATGACATCTATTTCCTAATTAGATGTCTAATTCTGAGAACTGAGTGCAAGGGACAAATACTCATATTTTAAGGTCCAAATTTCATATTCCTTAATGCGGGCTTAAAACTGGCTTTCATGAACATCCTGCCAATAAGCTTATTCAATGAAATATTTACAGACATCTAGCACAAAGGGGATGCAAACTCAGCTTAAGCATACTTCCATCTCTTATTTAAGCAAGTACATAAAGACAGTTTTCGAGGTATTAAGCAAGCTGTACGAGACATTGACCTATATAATTCACAGAATGGTACCAGAGCAGACTTCTGTCAGAGGCAGATAGACTTGTTAAACTGTCCATCACATCCTCAGCGAGCATATCAGTCTCAGTGTACAGTAGGAGTATCTGAAAACAACAACCCTGTTATGCTAATTGCTAGACCAAATTTTATGTTAGCTTTATGTGGAGATAAATTATTCAGGGCAAATAATTTGGATCACCATGAGCTGGCAGTTTCGAGTGCTTTAGGGAAGACATTTACTGAAATTAATTTATGCTTTAAGAATATGAACGATCAATCAGAAAAATGTGTACAATGTAGGCTGTCTTAAAATATTCATTTTTATTTTTCGATAAAGCTTATGCATAATTTTATATTTGTGTGTAAGGAGTCATGCAGAATATGCTTGTAATATAATCCCTAAAGGAATATAATTTAAAAAGACAATGTTGATATTTCATTTAGGCAATTTTCTCCTTATCTTTTTACAACACGTAGGTAGCTTAACAGTTAGACTGCCATAGGATATTTTTGGTATTGCTGGGACTCTGATATGTCAATATATAAGATCTAAATAATTAATTGATTAAAGAAAGCAGACACTACTTTCTTCTAGACAAGTTTAAGTATTTAAAGGACAGAATATAATTAAGTTATCGATAATAAAGACCAAGAAGACCAACTGTAACAAATTGCAATGCAAATATTCTCATTTGTAGAAAATACTCTATTATTTATAGATTTGTAGTGATAAACTAAGAAAGTTTTTAACCAAAATATTAAAACAGATGTTCATACAGTGTTATAGATACATGTTATGATATTGGCTTTTCGCAAGTATTGAGATGAATGTTATATGTGTAGTGTCAGAATGACTCTGCTGTAGAGTTCTTTTTACTTAGACATAGTAGTGGGATAGCTGATATATACCTGTGCTTGTAATTGAGCTGTCTGTTTGGTTGGGATAACTTCCAATGAACGTGTGAAGAGGACCCTGCTATTGATATGCCAAATTATCAGCACCTGCCGTCTGAAGAAAGCACGGACCACAGCCCAAACTGGAGGGGATAAGGAAACTACAACCAAGGAACACGCATGCTCTAAAAAGGCGGACCCAAGGAGTGGCCATGCAAAACTCTTCTTGGAAAAAGATGAATATGCATCACACCCTATGCATATGCAACAGGCAGATGTAACAGAAAAAGTATTTAAAGGGTCCCTGAGAGAGTTCAGGGGTTCTCTTGGCTCAGTGCCAAGACACCCGGCCATATTAACCCATTGCTTTTGTTTCTGTCTCTTATTGTCTTTTTATTAAACTCTTTAAATTTTACCAGGAAAGTGAACCTCGTTTTTCACATACAGTATGGTTTTTATATAAAGCTCAGTTAGGTTTGCTGTAGTTCACATTATCCACTGCATCACTTGGAGCAGCTAGGTTTCACATTCGGAGCAAGGTTTCCCCAGCATTATATTCTGCCTTGGAAGGCAGCTCTCACCGTTTACCTCAACCCTCAAAATTCAAGCACTCAGTCTGATTTGTAACATCCCCCTCCTCAGGAACATCTGACAGTTGCAACAAAGAGATAAAGATTTCTTGGAAGTAAGCACAGTGTGATCACTCTGCCATTAAGAACACAAAAGATGGACATTGTTAATCTGGATATCATACCTGAGGGCTTCCTGCTGGAAACTCTGATAAAGTCTTGCTTGTTTTCTCCTTTAGAACATTATCTTCCCATAGATAGATTCTTGATACTGAAGGACATCATTTTACCTTCTATTTCCCTCACCGTAAGGATTTAATTCATCTTTCTGTTGCACTCTTTTTAAGTAGCACATTTTGGTTCCAAATTTTTTTTCTGAGAGAGCCTTAGTAAGTGAACTGGTAGAATTTTATATAGTTTTATTGTAAGAAAGAAATATAATACAACCTCCTTACAAGATTTGAGGAATGCATTTTTTTTCTTTTTCCATCCACTTTTCTCTGATGTATCTGACTAATATTTCAATTGTATAACTTAATTAGTACATGCTTGGTTTCAGCCTACTTGGCTCTGAAACAACTTTCTAAATGTACATTGCTAGAAACATGAATATAATTTTGAAGAAACAGTTAACGTGCAGGCTTTTTCTTTTTTTCAATTTATAGTTGGCATTATTCTGCAACAGTCATCTGATGGCCACAAATGAGGTAAGCAGAATGGGATCTGGAAAAAAAAAAAACAAACTAAATCTGCATCTACATGGCAAACAGGTGCTAAATTATAAAATATAAAATATAAAATAAAATAATATAAAATGTGCTCCATGCCCAGAGTTGTACACCTGGTTATAACTACAATTCCCAAGGGTCTCTTCTGCTTATGACTACTTTACACAAACTAGTTTGCAGTCTATGCCTTGAGAAGTGTCTGAACCGGTTTTTGACCACAGCTAACTCATGCCATAAGAGGTAATTATGCACACAGCACCAGTCACACATTTTTTTCTTTAAAATCTTTGGTGGGATAACAACTGGCAACATATAGGGGCACTGATAGGTATGTAGTTAATTTTTGTGCTCAGTTTTGCGTGACAGATTAGCGATTAGAGTTTATGTTCAAGGTGGAAAAACCCTAGGTTTTGTGTTCTCCTTAGTTTATAAACATTTCTCCTGGATTCAAATCTTATTTCTTCCTTTTCCAAGAGAAGAATTTAATCATCCATCTGGGAAAGAAGGAATGTATGTTCTCCATATTTGCTAAATCTGTAGAATCACACAGACAGATATGAAATCTTTCAGAATCATATGGAAGGTAGAAGAGGGATCAAGACATAGTAACCACATAACTGAACTTCTAATTTGGGAACAAGAAGGTCATTAAATCTAGTTTCTGCATATGTGTTTCTCATTTCTTAATATACAAATAAAGTACAAATAGAAAGTCATTCTTTTGGTTAATGGTCACATCACCATGTTAAGAGTCTAGAAACTTCTCTCTCTCATGCCATAAATCTTCAATTCTTAGCTGTAGTGTCAAAGCTCTGTCAAAAGAGCTGGGAAGAAATCTTCCTCCCTCTCCACTGGTTAAGTTACTCTCATGGGAAATACAGGTTTGAATGGCCTCAGGCTGAGGAAGCCACAGAAATGAGATCTGTTACATCTTGAATGTGTCCTCCAGGCTATCATACAAAAGGTGGACAATTCTAACACTTCCAGACATATTTAAAAGGAGACAGAGGGAGGAAAAATACCTAGTTTTCTGAAGAAAGATTGACAGCCTAAAAGGAGAACATTTCACCCTGTTAATTGCCATCTTAAATAATAAGTGAATTTTGGTCAGTGAAGGAAATGCCTGAGTTCCTTCTGCTGTTTTCTATCAGGTAACTTATGTGTTTCCCTGCTTACTGTGTTGAATAATGGAAATAATGTTTCCTAGTGTTGACTTTTCCCCTAAAATGTACATGGAAGTTTAACAGTTGATGAGAAGTTATAAATTTCATTTTGGGAGATAAATGGTTGCATACAGATATGACCCTCTCTCAATTCCCTAGCCTGGTTCTGAGACTAGTTATTTACTTCCATGTGCATTTTCTCATGAGTCTGAAGAATTCATAATACAGCTCTAGGTCCACACTCTGTACTGATCCACAAGAATAGCTAACTAGTGCCTCTATATAGAAATATTTAATTGTTTGCTATACAAACAGAAATTATACCAAATATAGTATTTACAAAAAATATGCAATATGTAGTAGTTAGAAATGCCCCATCTCTGGCATTCTCATTGTTTGAAATCTGAAATCAAATTTCTAGTGTTCTAAGAAGCACTCTGGGTTGGTGGCAAAATGGCTCAGTAAGTTTCAAAAAGATTTGGAAACAGGGCTACTGTCTAATTATTTGTCCTGGTGTTTTCATAGAATGTTAAGGATTGGAAGGGACCTTAAAGATCATCTAATCTCAGTTCCCTTGCCATGAACTGGGACATCTCCCACTAGACCAGGATGCTCAATACCTCATTCAACCTGCCCCTGAATACTGACAGGGTTGGGACGTCCACAGCCTCTCTGGGCAATCTGTTCCAGGGACTAGCTGCCTTCACAGTAAAGAATATCTTCTTTAATATCTAGGCTAAAATTCCCCTTTTTCAGTTTGCATCCATTCTTCATTTTCCTATCACTACAGTTCCTGACAATGAGTCCCTCTTTGTCTTCCTTGTAGGTCCTCTTCAGATACTGAAGTGTTGATGTCTCCATGGAACCTTCTCAAGGCTGAATAGCTCTAGCTTCCTCAGCCTGTCTTCGTAAAGGAAGTGATCCAACCCTCTAAAAATCTTTTGGCCATCTTCCGAACTTCACAGAGGCCAGGGAATTTTGATCTCAGGGTTCTTTTTCTGAAGAGTAGGGTTGGAACAGATTCTGGCCAGTGGATGAGATGAAAGTCAGAAGTCCTGCGGGGTTAGCTGGGACGGTGAGGTGTCTCTGCAGGAACAGGGTGGGAGTGCGGGGCCACGCCGCAGCAGAAGGAAAAGAAGCAGCACCGATGAAACGGAGCAGTGGCAGCAGGGCAGGAACAGGAGGAGGGAGAGATGAGCCGCAGGGTCCCAGGGGCACCGGGGCGGACGACAACCCCCTTCCCTAGGCTGGGATCAGCGGTGACTGACCCTCCCGCAGCAAGCCAAAAAGTAGCCTCTTGTCTGTCCTTGCCGACGGCCAGAGACGAACTCCTGCTATTCAGCCCGGTGATTCCCCCTGCCCCCAACACCCGCGCATATCCTCCTCTCCCAGCTTGGTTACTTCTTTTGTTTTGCCAGAGCACCCATAAGTACCACACTGAGTTTCCTGGCAACCCAGGGGAAAAAAATTCTACATTAAAAAAAAAGAAACAAATCTAACCCCCAACACACGTCCTTCTCATTTTGAGAGCAGAAGAATTGTATGCAGTATCCCAGGTAGCATCTCACAAGAGCACAGCAGAGGGGGAGAATCACCTCCCTGCACCTGCTGGCCACTCTCCTTATGATGCAGCCAAGGGTTCAATCGGTTCTGTGGGCTGTGAGCACGTACATGGCTGGGTCATCTTCATGTTTTCAACCATTACTCCCAAGTCCTTTTCCACAGGGCTGCTCTCAAGCAATTCTCCTCCCAAGCTGTAGGTGTGCCTGGCCTTGCTGTGATCCAGGTATAGAACCTTGCAGTTTGCTTTGCTGAACTTGAGGAGGTGCGCATGGGCTCACCTCTCAAGGGTGTCGTGGTGTCCCTTCTCTCCAGCGTGTCAGCTGCACCACACAGATTGCTGCCAGCAAAATTGCTGACGGTGCACTCAAACCCACTGTCCATGCTGCCGACAAAGATGTTGAACAGTAGCAACCCAAGTACAAAACTATTTTGAATACCATGAATTAATATATATTTTTGACGGAGATAACTCTTGTTTCAATGAAGAAATGCATCTGGTGATTTGTAACATAGAGACAAACTGTTAATCTTTGTCATTTCTATGAATTGCATGTTTGTATATTGTGGGTGGGACTGGGGAAGAAAGAAACATCTCACTCTAGAGGGTGTGAAATGCCAAAAGATAGGTGTTTTCTTTGTTAGATGCAAATTCCAAAAGAAAACTTAGGAGAACTGCATGATACTTTAACACTCCAAACAGTGAAACTCTGATGGTCTCTGGGAAGTACAGAGGCAATTTGGTATGAGTACTATATTTATTACAGCACTACAGTAATGATGACAATTTGATCGACAAAATTGTAGTAAACATTTCTGAAAGTCTATCTTTGCTTTGAATAGCATATTGTTGAATTAATAATTATAAAAACCCCAACCAAACAAAAGAAAAAAAAAAACACACCATAAAAAGGATATGTCATTATACCTACTTCACTAAGAAAGATTCAAATAAAACTAAACAGTCTTTTTTATAGCAAAGCCATGTTTATTTCATAACCACCAATGAAAACAAATTTTTCTAAGTTTTAAGCAGAAAAACATGCAAAGCCAAATCTCATGAGTCAGACTTGAAGTATTAAGGACCTCTTTAAAGTCCTTTAAAAAAAGTTGTTATTTTCCAAATCATTTATTATTATAAGCGTTGAGAAATTCTGTTTTTTCATAATTCCATTAAATAGTTCAAGTGTGAGCAAATATGCAAACATGAGCAAAATAAGATCAATCTTCAGGAGCAGGACAGCAGTGATACAGCTGTGCCACTACACAGTACTAAAAATATATATGTCAAATACTTAATTTGGACTTGGTCCTGAACACTTCTTTAAGTAAGAAAAATATGTCCCCCCTCAACAAATTAAATATAGCTTATGGAAAAAGGAAAGAAAATACATATAGCAAAGGAAATATGTACACTAAAATCATACCCTGATTATGAAACTGCCTAGCTCTTGTCAAACAAGCCAACAATTCCTTTCAAATTTTACCCATTCATTTATAATGGCCACAGTTGATTAGAAGATAAATACACTAATCACATATATGGATTATGGTTATTTCCTATCTAAGTGAAATAACCATAATCTGTATATATGATTTGTGTGTTTATATTCTAGACAGTAATAGTTTTCACTTAAAGCAAATGTAAAGCTACAAGTGTTTAGGTCTAAAGTTATTAAAGGCAGCCTGGCCAAAATGTGAATGGTACAGCTTTAGTTTGTCTAACCTCCACTCTAGCATGAAACCTTAGAGTGTTGAGTGAGTATATCTTATTTCCTTTTGAAATGCCAAGAAAAAAAAATTGAAGGATGATTTTTCAAGATTAAATATATAACTTTGATAAAAACAACTTCAGAACAACAAGCGTTTCCAATATAAGTCTGTTCAAGTGTTAGAAAAACTATTCTGTAGGTATCATTCTCAGATAATTTCTTTTTACCCACTTTTGCAGACCTTATTCAAGCTCGATATACACCAAATGCTGGAGTTAATTGCTTAGGAAGTTGAGTACTGGGTAAAGACACACCTCTATTCATGAAAATTAAAACCAAGAAAACAGAAAACTATGTGCTGCCAAGGCTGCCAAACAAAGACTGCCACTTCTACATCACTTAACATTACTATTATTGCAAGTATGAAGATAGAACACTAAAAAGAAAAAGGCCACTTTTTTCAAGTTAGTTGGTTAACATCAATGAGTGCTAGCAGGGGATTGAGTCTTTGTAGATGTGGTCAACCTATAAGGCAGAGGGAAATCAAAACTACATGTCTGGCATGGTGATATCCCCTGGTCAGAAGCCATCAAACGGTAATACGGCAATCATGAGAGCATCATGAGCTTAAATCAAACCCTACCAGCCATGTGTAGATGATGATAACCCCTACGGATTCTTGCACAGACGTTTTCTGGCAAGTCATCAGAGGTACCCTTCTACAGAGGCCACTACTATCTCCTAGTCTTTCACTCAGCTTGAAACACCCAACTGAACACCAAAATTTGGAAGAACTACAAGCTCCACCAAAAGTAGGAGCAGACAGTCTGAAAACCTGGCAGTACTATCATCCTCACATATGACCCAAATGTTCACAGGCATTCAGACATCTAAACTCTTCTGCTCTATAAAATTTTATGCTGTTTTCCTAACAAAGTAATTATATATATATCTCCCCAATGAAAACCAGACGTTTAACTTCATTTCTTTTGATTCTGCCATTTTTGCTCTGTTCTGAACATGCATATGTGGAACAAGTGAAGTAAGTTATCCAAAGCTTAAAAAAGGGGCTTGCAATTAGAATCAGTTAATCTCTTTCAGTAAGTCTGTCGATTCCAGAAGCATATATTTTCTGATATTCCAAATCAGTAATATGAACCAGGCAGGGGTACATCCAATCTTCAGACAGCTAGACTTTACATGATATCTGTATTTAATGTCTACATCTAAGCTTATCGCCTAGATTTCAATTATTGACAATAATTGCAAGGTGCGGTTAGAAGCAGTAACACAATCAATTTTAAAATAGGCATATAAAATTACTCATTTGAACTGACCCCTGGAGAATTATGTTTCTCTTCACAAATGATAAAGACACCTTGGTTCATCTACACTAATGACATGATCTGGATAGAGGATTTATAAAATAATTTTTGGTAAATCGTGCTCTAAATTGGGATTGCTTTATTTTCTCCCATTAGTAAAATAAGTTGTCCTTCAGTCTACTAAGAGCTACTGATCTTTTCTCTCTCTTAGCTAGAAGTCTCTCCAAACATACTTTTCACTGCTTTTTTTTATTTAATAAAATACTACTCATTCAAAAGGCCACATGTAATTCTAGACATTAACCTGTTGGAGTGAATCCAAAGGAGGGCCACAAAGATGATTAGAGGGATGGAACAGCTCTCCTATAAGGAAAGGCTGAGAGAATTGGGATTGTTCAGCCTGGAGAAGAGAAAGGTTCAGGGTGACCTAATTCCAACCTTCTAGTACCTAAAGGGAGCCTACAAGAAAGATGGAGAAAGACCTTTTTATATGGTCAGGTAGTGACAGGACAAGGGGGGATGGCTCCAAACTGGACAGGAGTGGGTTTACATTAGGTATTAGGGGAAAAATTCTTTGCTGTGAGAGTGGTGAGGCACTGACACAGATTGCCCAGATAATGGAATGATCCGTCTCTGGAATTGTTCAAGGCCACGTTTAATGGGGCTCTGAGCAACCTGATCTAGTGGAAAGTGTCCCTACCCCTGGCAGATGGATTGGAACAATCTGTAAGGTCCCTTCCAACCCAAGCCATTCTATGATTTTATCAATCTTTCTCACCTTCATTTTTCAGGTCATATATTACTACAGTGTACTTTTCTCTATTAAGGGAGTTGTCCTGCTCTGTTTTTTGATCACTTCCACACAATATTTATATTGTTTTTTCAAGTTCATTCAGAGTGAAAGCTGAATTTACAGTTAAATGTTTGTTCATCCAAATGCAGAAATTTAACATAGACCGCTGTTTGCTAGCTAGTCACCCAGATCAGCTGATCTTAAATTAATGGGATATTTTCTAAACTTTTATATCACTTTCTAGTTTCTAAACCATCTACCAGTCTTTACCATTAGTCTGAACTGAATGCTAATCTTTGCTTTAACGGAGACAGAAATACCTTAGGATTTCATTACCATTATCTCTTCTGTTCCCTCCCTGTACAAAATAGCACTGCTACAGGGAAGGTAAAAGATGCTTTCTATCTTCTCTCTACTGTACTTCTTTCAAGAACAGAGGAAAGACAGATATCTGTCACAAGGCATTATTTGGCTGTTTGAAAATATCAGAGACTCTTGTCAGTTTGCATTTAGTGGAATCCAAAGTTTTTGGGACATTAAAAAGAAGAAGTTAGGAATGTGTCAGCATTTTAAGAGTTTTTATTCCAATTTTGTTTCCTGTAAGAAACAAAAAGATTTAAATTAGTACCTCATTGTCCACAAGCAGAGCATAAAAAAAAAAAACAACCAGAAGACTAATTCTTCATTAAAGACTTAACTGTGATTTCTGTAATTATTGCTGAAAAAAAATCAGAAATATGAGATCTGCCTCATCTATTTTTTATATTATTATGAGTAAATTGCCATCTAATACACTAATATAATTTACTTGAACTATGATAATGCCCAACGTGATTATGCTATTACAATTAAAACTATACACACAATTCATACAGTATATTATACATGTATCAAAATTTCCTAACTGTTAGAACTTTAACCATAACTAAATAGAAAATTATCAACAAATCAACTGTTTCTCCTGGAATGATGTAGTAATCTGTGCTCTTCCCAGTGCTAGCCTATTTTTTTTAATTGTATTGAGAAAAGAAATTATCAAAAGTATTGCAAGAGATGTAAGATTGACAAAAGTATCCTATTTGCAGATTTTAAAGAACAGGAAATATAAACCACAGAGTTACACTGACAGAATCCCACCTACCTTTTCAAAGTTGGAGCACACTGTCTTCCAAATCATCATGCTGAATTACAAATTAAACTGCCTATATCGTTGATCTATGCTGTGTAGTAACTCTTGAATAATCTGCTATTCTTTACCAAGCCAAACACAACCTGACATCAATGGTCATCTCTTTCAAAGCAGTTGTAATATTTGTTTTGTGATATGTTCATTTCTGATCACTGCAAGAATCATTGTACCATTTCATAACTTTTAAGTATGTAAATGATTGTTTCCTTAAAGTTTTTATTTGATACATAAAGACACATTGCATATACACCTGAGTAGTGTGACTTCTGGGGTTAGCAAATTTTTATAACATATGTATTAATACATATAACTTCCTCTCAAGTAACTAGGCAACAACTATACCTAGTTAATCCTTTTCATGAGATAAGTCACTGCACAACATGAAATATTAGTTGATAAGCATTTTCCAGTCAGTCCTTCCCATTGTAATGAAAGGCTTCCTTGTCCTTAAAAGATAGTTGGAGGTCTTCTGATTGAACTATGCTTGTCTCAGTATTCAGTAACCAGTATCTGACAGTAATGTTTCTGATTTGAGCTATAATGATGGCACCAGCACGCACGTAACGATTACAAGCTGTTAATGCAATTGCTTAAAACTGCAAAGGTTTAGTGACTTCCACAACAACAACAACAACACAGAAATCAGTGCAGTTCACAAATGTTAAATCAGTAGCTTTCATTATTATTTTCACAATGGCTAGTGCTGGAATCCAACATTCATATAAATTTTGGACACCTAGGAAACCTATTCTTCCACAGCAAATGACTGAGTTTTCTGTGTTTGTCAGGCAAAAAGGCAAGAGTACTGAAATTTTTGCAGAAGAATATTGTATTAATCTAATTTAGAAATCTGAATAAGGGATACTGATTTTCCTTCTATGACATTAAATTATCATTTTAACTTCTCGGAACATAAGATGTTGCAGGAAATACTTCAGAAACCACATTGCATTAGTGAACTTGGTAATTTAAAATTTAGAATGTATTCTTCTTTTTGTTGCACACTGGGATGAACATCAATGATTTTTTTTTTCATTATTGACTTTACATAACTTTTAAAATACAGTAGATTAGGGCAAAACTATAGAAAATTAATCAAAACTGCTAAATGCTAAAATATAAAGAAGTTCTCTTTAAATAGCTGAACAAATATATAATTACCTGATATAATGTTTGGGGGTTTATTCATTAAAGAAAACCCATATTTTTTATGGCTCATTTAGCAAAACAGCATAAACCTACATATATGTTTCAAGTGCAATAGTTATAGATAATGATTAATTCTACTGATATACATTTGAAGAGTTTGTAATGACCACATTAAAAGTAGAAGCCAAATGACAGTACATTTCTCGATATTTCAATTATCTGTGTGGATAATTCTTTGAAAGAAGTCTGAACAATTACATAAGTAATATTTTTGCTGAGGTACCCTGGTTTAAGGCCTGATAATGTCTTTGATCAATATAAACAACTGCTCACTAGCAGCTCCACTGTGACTAGGAGCAATAGATAGCTTTGTTTGTAACATTGTAAGTAATGTTGCATATCAGCTATGTTGTAATTCACAAGAGATGAAAAATGTTGTTTATATGCCTCTTAAATCACACTTTCTGATACCCTGAAAAAGTAAAATCCTTACATTTTGAAAAGACATTTAAGATCATTAAATCCAACCATCAGCCTAACACCACCACCATGTTCACCATGAAACCATGCCCTCAAGTGCTGTTTCCAGATATTTTTAAGCACTTCCAGCACTCCCCTGGGCCATCTGGCCCAATGGTTTTACAACCCTTTCTGTGAAATTTTCCTCATACCTAACCTAAACCTCTCCTGGCACAGCTGGAGGCCATTTCCTCTCATCTTATCACTTGTTACCTGGGAGAAGAGACTGACATCCACCTCACTACGATCTCCTTCCAGATAAATTTAGAAAGTAACATTTCCCCGAGCCTCCTTTTCTCAAGGCTGAACAACCCCAGCTCCCCCATCTGACTTGTGCTCCAGACCCTTAAGCAGCTTTGTTGTCCTTCTCTGGACTTGTTCCAGCCTCTCAATGTCTTTCTTGTAGTGAGAGACCCAAAATTGAACACAGGATTGAGGTGTGGCCCCATCAGTGTCAAGTACAGAGGGACAATCCCTTCCCTAGTCCTACTGGCCACATTATTGCTGATCCAGGTCAAGATGCCAATGGCCTTCTTGGCCACCTGGGCACTGCTGGCTCATTGTCAGCCAACTGTCAATCAACATCTCCAAAACAAATTCATGAGGAGGTTGGTGACATTTCATGTACTATGATGTACATGATGCTTACAAAATGGACTGGAATGGACTTATTTATGCAGTTTCTGACATTAAAACATTTATTAATTAAGAAAAGTTTTAAAAACAATGTTTTTGAAAACCCCAAACATTATTCCTAACTGTAATCCCCAACAATATTCCTGTTACTTGTTTTCTTTATGAAAAAATCTTGAGAAAGGGATGAGATAAAAAAAATATTTAGGAAAAAAACTCCATCAAAAATAATAGTGACAGAAATTGATCAGAAAAGGTGTTTCAAAATAATCTAGATTTTTGTCTTTGCACAGTTTTTTAAATGAGTATCAAGTCAAACTGGTCTTTTGGGTTGGGTCTGAAATGTGGACAAGTCCTTTGTTTCTTTTTCTAATGCTAAGGTAAGAACATTCAACCAAAGGGGTATAAGAAGGTGCAGAATATAGTGGCTTTATGTCTTTCATTATTTACTGCAGACTTTGCCAGTCATTCATTATCACTTACATTTAAATAATCTGTCCTTCACACTTAAATATTTTTGTATTTATTTATACTAGGCGCATTTTATATTTTTGATGACTGTTTCCTCAAATAGGAGATTGCATAGATTATCTGCTCCAGCTTTAGTTTACATACAAATTAATGTCACATCTGTAACAAAATGGTTTGCTCCCCTGTTGTCAAACACTGTAGGGCCAAGGTTAGCAAATTAGTTAGAATTAGCATATAGACCTTCTGGCAGGAAAAGAAAGCTTCCTACTTGGAGCTGGGCACTCAGCTGGATCTGTCAACTCTAAGCTGCCACTGGCCTCATTATCTCATTTGTCTTAGTTAGTCTAAATTGGCAGTTATGTCTTCATGGCAAATGTTTGTTTTTACAAATGAGCAACGAAGCAGTAAGTAGGAGACATAAAATGAGCATGAAGAATGACTCAAAAGCTTATGGATAAGAATTAAGGTCCAGCCTAACATGGTGACACTGCTGTGGGTGTTTAGTACAGGCCGCCTGGTCAGGAGAGGAAGTTGATGAGGCTGCCTAAAGACTTCTGGAAGCAGCCTCACACTCCCAGGCACTTGCTATCATGGGGAACTTTACCTTGGTAACTACTGAAGGACAACACAGCCAGGCACACACAGCCCAGGACTTTCATCCAGAGCACTGACCATTACTTTTGACACAGCTGGTGAAGAAGTCAATGAGGAAAAGCTTGTGGTACTAGCAAACAAAGACAGACCTGTTGGGGATGTGAAGGCTGGTAGCAGCCTTGCCTGCTGAGACCATGGGATGGTGGGGTTCAGGATCATGGATGGAGGAAGTAGGGGAATACCTAGCACCACTTCAGGAGTCAAAACTTTGACCTCATCAAGGACCTATGTGGCAGTATCCCATGATTTAGAACTCTAGAATGTAAGTGTGTCCAAGAGAATTGGTTAATATCCAAACATCACTTCCTCCAAGCTCAGTATTAGTGCATTCCCATGAGTAAGAAGTCAAGCAAAAGGGACAGGAGTCCTGCATGGATGAGCAGGGAAATTCTGGCAGAACCATAACAGAAGAAGAAAGGGAGCATATGGAAAATGGAAATGCGGGAATATGGAACATGGAAAAAGGGAACAGACAGTTGGGAGAATAACAGGAATATTATCAGAGTGTGCAGGGATGGAACAATGAGGGCTAAGATTCACCTGAAATCAACTCCAGCAAAGGATGGCAAGGACAACAAGCATGTCAGTAGCAAAAGGAAGTCTAGGGAAAATGTGGGCCTGCCACTGAATAAGGTGATGGAGGATACAGAGAAAGAAGCGTTAATGAATGCCTTCTTTGCTTTGGTCTTAACTGCTAAGGCCAGCCCTCAGAATCCCAGATCCTGGAGGCAAGAGAGAAAGTCAGGAGAAAGGAAGCCTTGGCCTCAGTTGAGGAAGATCAGGTAAGAGACTGAAAAGGAAAACCTGACACCCACAAATCCAAGGGCCTGGTGGGATGCATGTACCAGTGCTGAGGGAGCTGGTGGATATTATTGCTTAGCCAGTCTCCATCATATTTGACAGGTCACAGAGAACAAGAGAGGTGTCTGAGGATTGGACGAAAGCCAGTGTCATTCCAGCCATTAAAAAGGGCAAAGAAAGAGGACTCAGGAATCTATAGGCCAGTCAGCCTCACCTCCATCCCTGGAAAGGTGATGAAACTGCTCAACCTGAATGCCATCATTGTGTATGTGCAAGAAAAGAACGTTATCAGGAGTAGTCAACATGGATTCACCAAGGAAAAGTCATGCTTGACCAATCCAGTAGTCTTCTATGATGGCATGACTGGCTGGGAAGATGAGAGATGGATATTGTCTTCCTGTACTTCAGTGGATGTTGTCCACCTGTATTTCAGCAAGGCTTAAGACATTGTCACCCATAATATCCTGATAGAGAAACTCAGGAAGTGTGGTTTAGGTGAACACTAAGGTGGATTGAGAACTGGTTAAATGGCAGAGTTCAGAGTGTCATGATCAATGACAGTGATGTCATGCATCAGTTGGAGGCATGTTGCAAACAGTGCTTCCCAGGGGTCAGTCTTGCTCATTTTATCAATAACCTGATCAAGGGACAGGGTGTATCCTCAGCGTGTTTGGACATAAGAGAGTTGAGCAGTGAGAAATTTAATGAAGTACAACAACAGCAAGGGCAAAAAAACATTCAAGGGCAGGATCCTTCATCTGGGAAAGAATAACCCCCTAGGCCAGCATAAACTGGGGGCCAACCTACTGGACAGCAGTTCTGTGGAGAATGACCTGGAGATCTTGGTGAACAACAAGCAGTTCATGAACCAGCAGTGTTCCCTTGTGGCCAAGAAAGCCAACAGAATCATGGGATGCATTAAGAAGAGCATCGCCAGCACCCTTTACTCATAGCCCTGGTGAGGTCTCATCTGTAGTACCGTGTTCAGTTTTATCCCCAGTTCAGGAAAGACAAGAAACTACTAGAGAAGGTCCAACAGAGGGCTGCAAAGATGATTAGGGGTGTGGACCACCTATCTCATAAGGAAAGGATGAAAGAGCTTGGCTTGTTTAGCTTGGAGAAGATATGATTGAGAGGGGACCCTGTCAATGCATACAAATGTCTCAAAGGTGAGTGTGTTAAGAGGATGGGGCCAGACTGTTCTCAGTGGTTCTTCCCAATGACAGGACAAAAGCCAATGGGCACAAACTCTATCACAGGAAATTATCTCTGAATATGAAGAAAAGCTTCTTTACTGTGAGAGTGACAGAGCACTGGAGCAGGCTGCCCAGATATGTTTGGTAGTTTCCTTCTCTAAAGATATCCCAAAACAACCTGCACTAGATATTCTCCAAACCTCTCCCAATCCCAACCATTCTGGGATTGTAAGGCCCCCCAAACAACTCACTAAAAGGGGTTTACAGAGGTTCCTGTACTCTAGATAAGGCACATGGGAGAAATATCGACTACACATTCTCATGAGGTCAAAATTATTTTACTGGTAAACTACAGAAAAACAAGGAACTTTTGCAAAAAGTTTGGTACAACATCCAATCAGCATAAAACACTCCTCAGAGCAATAGCTTGGCCCATTCAACTTTATAGAATTTAAATCTGTTTGATGTTGTTAATCTGTTTAAACACATTGGATGTTAAGTTACTCAAAGCATTCCAAAAAGAGGGAATTAGAAGACAGAAAAAATACAGAAAAGCACACATCTACCTACTAACTCTTGTGTTCCAGCAGTGCTCAGACAGACATTCCAAGAGGTGAAGTCAGGGCACATTCTTACCTCATGCTGAGCCTTAAATACCTCTGGGGCTTCCTGGGCCCTCCCCCTGCAAGGGACTTCCAGTCATTCTGCCTCTCAGGAGCTGGGTTTGGCCAGAGTGGAGCTCTGCCTCAGGTGTCTCAAGGATTCAGTGATTGGCAGCTTTGCGGGACTGGGAGACGGGCTCTGGTGGGGTGTGGGGTAGTTCAGTGGACAAGGCCTGTTCACTGGCCTTCCCTCTCCCACGCACACAGAGATCCCAGAATGTCTTGAGACATCAATCCTTCCACGCTCTGACACTGATTATGATTCTGTTGCATTTCCCTACAATTTAATTGAAGCATGCTAAAGCTTGTGACGTCTCTGATTTTAATTTCCAGGCAGTTTTAAAAGCTTTTCTTCTCTTTCCTGACTCAGTAGATGAAATATATAGTTGTGGAAAGAGAGGTTATGAAACTAATGTTAAATACATTTCTCTTCTTTCTCTTCTGAGTTTTTTTCTTTTTTTTAATAACATCAACATGTCTTGCATTGAAATGTTTTAGAAAGCATAACTAGATCATCAAAAAAACATTGCCACAGTCATGATGATGCATGTACACCCCATTTAACAGTGCTGACCAGATTAGGCAGTCAGGAAGGTTATACATCTTATTAAATAACATCACATTGCACTCTGGGCCACAAAATGACAATGATAGAATTTTCCAGTTAATCAGCATAGAAAGGCATTGCACAAAAGAGAGCTATAAAAGTTATATAATATGCTTTTATGCTTAGTGATATCTGGCACTGCAATCTCACTTCCAGTCATGTTCTGAAAATGACATTTCTAAAGCACTTTTTAAGCCCTACAAAAAATTTCCTGGCATAAGAAAAGTCCTTCCTTCCACCCTCCCACCCCCCTTTCCAAATTTTTGCACTCCTTTATTCATGATAATGGGGATGTTATATACTTTGAAGGGTGTTTGGCCCCATAGTTTCTAGACAACTATGCAAGAACAAGTGAAAATTATTATGCAAAACAGAACTTATTAACCACATTTTTCTGAAGTAAGTAATAATGCTGGAGTATTTTTCTAATGGTACAAAGTTATGTTTAAAGGAAATAGATTATTTACCTTTTATAAAGTACTTCTATGATTTTATCATTTTTCACTTAAGAAATTCTCTACTGCCTAAGATCTGAATTGTAGACCTGTGAATCAGGTTTAGCTCTGTTGTTCATCCAGTGTCTGTATAATATAAATCACGAACTGTGCCTGCAGTGCATAGTTACCCTTTCCAAGCAGAGTAGACTAAGTATGCTTATGCTTATGATATGAGATCATGGCTTTCATTCCCCTCCCAGACCTATGAAATTCATCACTGCATAACTGGAAGATCTGTAGGCAGGGAGAATCTTATTCTTGTTCAGCCTTCAGACCCAGTGATAGTATAATTCTTTTGAAATGGAAAAAGATCTTCCTGTGAGTGTTTATTACACATTTCTTACATATTGCATCTAGAACTCCCTTTCATGAAAGGCTCAATCCCATTAAGATTTAGTAGGCATGATACTGGGTCATCTATCCTTTTATGTCTGTGTGCTCCTTTAATGCACATATAGTTTCCTAGTTTATAAATAAAACTGAGATTCGGGCTAACAGATAGATCCATGACTGTTTGCACAGCCATTTTGGACATATGCAGAGGGAGAAAAATAAATGTCCCATCAATTTATAAGTCTGAAGGAAGGAAATATGATCATCTAGAATCCAGAGGAGGGGAATAAAAAAAAAAAGTATGGTTTACCTTGTCTAGCTGACCTCTAAAATGTTTTGGATTTTCTGAAAGTTACTTACAAATGAAATGTTCTGGATAATTTTTTAAAATATTTTTTAATGGTAATCATTCCTTCATGTTATTGAGATGTAATTTATTTCATTCTATTAATCTGTAATATTCTATTAATTTTATTATTCAGAAACTGTAGTTTACTGTATTACACAGGGCAACTTCCTAGGATGGTATGCATACTGTATTACCAGATTATGTAATTCTGTATTGTATTTCTTCTAAAATAAATGAATAGTAAATAAGAGTTACATGAAATTTATGACACTTGAACATTTTTGCTCCAGAGGAAAGGTAAAGTTGTAAACTTGAACTAACATTGAGACAAATAATGAAATGTTTTATGAAATTTTTATAGGATTATTTGTACATAATTAAAGCTTCTTAAATTTAACTTCTCTAATTTAATATGTGTTTATTTAAAATATATCTGAATAAGTGTGACATTTAAAGAAAAACCTTTAATTAAAATAATCTCGACTATGCTACTTTCAAACACCAATGTTTCGAGCAAAACATACCATGAGTTGTTTCACAGGGAAAGATATCATCTGATGATTTGTTACAGGAAAAACTGGCTAAATGAGGCCAAAATAAGTATTTAACATTAATTAACCTGTTTTATGAACTCATTCTTTAATAACATGTTCACTATGGTTTGCACTGCCTGACTTCTGATCTCTGACCTGATTTTTTAGAAGCAGCACAGTTCTTGTAGGATACAGCTTTGGACACATTGTATTACTTATTCAACACCCCATGCAGAAATATAGAAGAGTGCACCAGTTTAAGGGCATTTGTGATTAATATTCCAGGTAGAAAACCTGTATTATGCCAACTTGGTCTTCATTGACCTAGAACCCACTCAAGTGGAATCTATTTTTTATTCCAACTTCAAGGCATTTAAAAAAAAAAAAAGAAAAAAAAAAGGGGTGGGGGACTGAAACCATTACAAAGACAGGATTAGAACATTTAGAACACAATATTCAGAGCCAGAGTTATGTAAATCAAGCAACTCTGTGATCAAGGTGCATCAGTTGGAAAAGAAGGCAAAAGTCTCATAGAGGGGAAAACTCATGGAGAAACCAGAAGTTGATAAAATATTTATGGAGCACTGATTTTTTCAACAGTATACAAGGCTCACAAATATGAGGAATCACAAAAACATGGAAGAAAGTCAGGAGGCTCCTGAAATACAACTGAGTAAACAGAGAATTAAAGACTACCAAGAAGATAGATCAACAGTTCAGCAGTGTGTGCTCACAGCCTTGAAGGCCAGCTGCATCCTGGGCTGCATCAAAGAAGTGTATCTATCAGGTCAAGGGAAGTGATTCTCACGAGCACAGAGTAGACACAAGGGTATCAACACAAGGATGATGTGGACCTCTTAGAGGGAGTTCACAGAAGGGCTACAAATGTGATCAGAGGAATGGAGCAACCCTCCTACAAAAAGAGGCAGAGAGAGATGGGGTTGTTCAGCATGGAGAAGAGGTCATTTATGATGACCTAATTTAATTCTTCCAGAACCTGAAGGGACATACCTGAAAGATGGAGAGACACTATTTAAAAGCTCATGTAGTGACAGGACAAGCAGAGATAGCTTTAAACTGAGACTAGGTTTAGATTAGGTATCAGGATAAAGATAGCAAATCACTGAATAAGTGGCCCAGAGAAGTTGTGATTACCCCATCCCTGGAAGCGTTCAAGGCCAGGTTGGGTTGGGCTCTGAGCTACATCACCTAGTGAATGGCATCCCTGCCAATGGCAGAAAGTTCTCATCTGGGTCAAACAGGGATGAAGCTGGGAAAGACCTGACGTACTTGAAGTTGAATCTGGCAAAGGGCAACAAGAAGGCTTTCTAAACGTCTGTTATTACCAAAAGAAAGAAATATGAAAAATGGAATACCACTACTGAATTGTGTGAAGAACCTAGTGATAAAGCATAAAACAAAATTTACATATTCATTATCTCTGTACTTCAGTCTTTTCTGGAAATTTAAGGGTTCAGGATTCTCAGGTCCATGAGGCCTGTGGGAAAGTTTAAAGGTAAAAAGACCCTCAGGGTAAGAGTTTAGGGAACATTTAAAAAAAAAATGTACATGTACAAGTCAATAGGATCTGATGGGTTGCATTCACAAGTGCTGAGGGAGCTGTTTTATGCCATTGCAAGGTCAGTCTTGATTATCTTTAAAAGGTTATGGCAAATGGAAGAGGATCCTAAGGACAGGAGAAATGCAAATGCCACATATACCTTTAAGAAAGACAAGAGCGAAGATCTACAGCACAACAGGGCAGTCAGCCTCCCACTGTTCCCTAAGAAGGAGATAGAGAAAATAATCCTGGAAACAGTTTTCAGGCACACAAAGGTTAAGAAGATGATTGGGAGGAGTCAGCATAGATTCAGAAAGTCAAAATAATGTGACCAATCTGATAGACTTCTTATGATCAGATAAATGGTTTGATGGATATGAAGAGAGCACTGGATGTTGCTTATCTCAACTTTACTTGAGCTCTTGACCCTTACTCATAATAGCCTAGCAGAGAAGCTGGCAAAGTATGAACTATATACACAGAAGGTGAGGCGGATTTAAAATTGTCAGAGGTGCTGGGCCCAAAGGGTTGTGAATAGAGGTGCAGAGTCCAGCCTGAATGGACTCACTAGTGGTGTACTCAGGGGTCAATGCTGAGTCAATATTGCTTAGGAACTTCATTAATGATGGGGAAGGTGAGACAGAGTGCACCCATGACGATTTTATGGACAATACAAAACTGGGAGGACTAGCTAATACTCTAGATGGTTTTGCTGCCATTCAGAGGGACCTGGACAAGCTGGTTGAAGAGAATTTTGTGAAGTTCAACACAGGTAAAAAAATCTTTTTTCTAAGGAGGAATATCTCCATCCACCAGTACACTCTGGGGGACACCAAGCTGACCATGAGTGAATAATGTGCCCTTATAGGAGAAAAAACCCCCTCTGAGAGCACTGCCAAAAAAAATTCTTTGTGATGTGAACATCTATAAAAAAAATCTGACATTGAAATAAAGTGTCATCACTTTATTTCACATAAAGGAAGGAAATAACCATCCAATGACAAATACTTGCAGTCAGTAGCAAGTGCTTTAAACTGATATCAGCAAGTTGGAATTACCTATATCCTACTTTCCAATATCTTAAATTATTATATCTCCAGGTCTCTCTTTTTCCACCTTATTTTCTTGACAGCAATAAAAATTGGAATTTGTACCCTTGGAAAATATATGTCTGATTCTTAAAGCAATTCTGTTAATCAGAGCAGAAAAGTTAGCTGAAACAAAAGTTTGCATTGTAAATTTCAAACCCAGGTCCTGTTGCTTTTATTGTCCTTCCACTATCATTTAGACAATGTCTGCAATTTTTAATGCTTCCGTGTTTCAATCTTTTCAGAAAATCTCAGGATTTTTGGAGGTTTTGCTTCTTCAGCAAGCTTTGAAATATTTATATGCTTATTGTATTTTTTTTTTCCATTTATGCATTAAGAATGATGTCACAGATCACAGAGATTGAAAAAGTAGTTTAATGTTGGGCTATGTTGGGCTTTGTCAATGGCCACTGATATGCGAGCAATTAGTGCCTGAAGGTCCCTCAGAGCTGTATTATTATTAAAGCAGTGTGGAAAAGCTGAGTTCACTCTGGCCACTGTATTCACACCCTCTCTGTTTCTCTTAGTAAAGTTTTGCATTTCCACACAAAATGTTAAAAATAAAACAGCAATGTGTGTGACTCATGCTTGAGGACACTAACATGTTAGATTCAAACTCCAGAAGTCACCATCTTATTTTCTATATTTGATATTTCTGTTCTCATTTCAGTTTGTGACAGTCTAGAAAGACAGGCTTTAGGTATTAGATCTGCTGAGGTGGGGGAAGGGGGTTGGGTTGTTTTTTTTTTCTTTATAGTGCTGTGCAGCTCTATTTGTGCTTGAAAGAACCAAAGTCACTCATATGACTCTATCCTTTAAATTTTTATTATTCATATTGTAACCTTGTAAAGATGCAGGGATTGACTTAACTTCTCTCAGAGAGAAGACATTTGTTCTCCAATATCAAGTAAATGTAAGTGCTCATATAGAAGATGTAATGTATGTTGTCTTCATCTTATGGTGTATTTGAGTGTCAAGAGAGTACAACACTTGTAGACTATTAAGAGATCTGCAAGTCTTATACAACTATTTATTTATCATTGATGAGATGGGACGTGAGTCTGAAACTAAAACCAGGAGCACAGGAGAACAACACAGCAAAAGATTTAAATTTCCACTTTTTCAGCACCCCTTCTAGTAGGAGCTTCTCCAGTGCCCATTACTTCTTTATGCAAACTCTTGAGCAATGAATTGGGAAATTCTTCATTTCTTTGCTTCTAGCAGTGGCTCTTCTTAACTCTCTTACAAGAGGCCTAAGGAATACAAGTTTGCATTCTGTCTAAATTACTAGGTTTTATTTTTAATCCTATAGATGCTCTCATCTGTGGCAAATTACCTTCTGAATCCTGTCAAGCTCCTGGCCTTGGTGATATAATAATCCTCATTACATAAAGTTCCTTTTTCTATGTAGTCAGCTAGAGTTCAGTTTAAGGAGATGTTACACTCTGTAAGTGTGCATATATGTATTTGCATATATTACTATTGCTACTATAATTTGGCAGTAATGTTGCAAACAGAATGAAACCTTGTGCTTTGCTTTAACCTTTCCAGAAGAGTGAACTATTTCAGTGTCTTGACAATGGCCTACAAGAAAGATATAGAGGGACTTTTTATAGGAACATGTAATGACAGGACAAAGGGGAATGGTTTTAACTGAAAACGAGTAGGTTTAAGTTAGATATTAGGGAAAAAAAAAAAAAAAGAGGATGATGAGACACTGACTGGAATCGGTTGCCCAGGGAAGTTGTGGATGCCCCACGCCTGGAAGGCCTCAAGGCCAGGCTGGATTGAGCTCTGGTCTAGTGAAAGTTGTCCCTGTATGCGGCAGAAGGAATGGAAACTAGACAACCTTTAAGGTCCCTTCCAACCCCAACCATTCTATGATTCTACTTCAAAGAAAACAACCTTTCCCCATTCCTGAAATAAAGGTTTGCTTTTGCACTTTCTGGACATATCTGTAGAAATATCAGCATAAATAAAATAAAACTACTCATACAGATTCTGTTCAAGGTGCCTCTGAAAAAAACCAAAACAAAACAAAAAAAAAAAACCCAACACATAACCTAGAAGTCTGAAAGCTGGTATTCTTTTATTTTTATAGCATGTTCTTCAGGAAAAATGTTCATTTTCCAATAATATTTTTGTCATTTCAACTGTAAATTTTGTGCTAGATGGAACTCGACGATCTTTGAGATCCCTTCCAACCAAACCATTATATGACTGTTTTTCAGTTAACTAAACGTATCGAAAGCCCAAGACCCTTTGTGTTCATACAAACCTTTTTACATTATTCAATCATTGACATCTATTAATTTGTCTATTCCTAAATAAACAATAGACTGGATGATACTTAATCTTTAAAACAGAGATAGATTATAAAAAGAAGTTTTTATCTCTTCATGAGCTAAAATACCTTATAGTGATCTCATGACAAGTACCTCACTTCTCCTCTGAGTCCACAGAAATCAATGGAAATTAGCACAAAATTAATTACTAATTTTGGTAAGCCATGAAGAACTCATGCATGAAAAAAGAATTTAGCTGATTGACTTCTCAGTGTTGCAAGTTTTTGTATGACAGATAATTTTGTTGATCAGTTATAAAATGTTTTACAAAGCAACAGTCTGTGAAAGTGCTAGTCATGACCTACAACTTAAAGTAGCAGTAAACATTCTCAGCCTTATACTTATGATTGCACAAGTTTCATATTGTGTTTCCTATTGTTTACACTAGTTATGAAACAAAACATATATAAGAAAAAATAAGTTATAATATGTTATATAGCTACACTAAAATTGTTTAAATCCATGTTTTGTGAGAAAAAGGATTCCTTCAAAAAAAGCAATTGAGAAGATATTTCTGATTTCATACTGAAAGAACTTTGATGACAACTGAAGAATGTCTATTCAATATCATCACTGTGAATTTTTACATTAGCAAACCAAACTTCTGCCACTTTGAAATTTTCCTAGTAGGAAAGGTCAGATACTCAGAGATGTCTACATACATCTTTCCTTGAATTCCTGAACCACCTCTCATATGAAAAGCCAGGCCTGACTGTCTGGTTCAGTGGTATTGGAGAAGCTTGCATTATCCTTTTTAGTGCTAGGCAACAATTGTCCTCTGTCTACTGACCTCTTTACTGTCACTAAATTGTTTCTGTACTAGTTCTCCCTAAATTGCATCTTTTTGCTCATAAACCTTTATGACTTCTAAGCTCTCTGAATATGTTCTCAGAATACATCATCAAGATGGAGTCAGCTTGCTACTGCATTACTGAAAAATAAATCAATACAGCAGCTTAATCTAACTACAAATAATAACTGGTACCCTGTTCCTTATGAGCTTTGCCTATGTAGTGAGTTATTTAAGTTCTCCTTTTCCCAACAGGTTGGGTGCATGAAGTCTTAAAGGGATATAACATCTCAAAAGCAAATAATCAGCAGTTTTAGGCCAGGGTAGCCTTCCACAATCTTCTCTGATGTTGGAAAATAACATCTTCTTCTATCAACTTTTAACTAAATAATTGTCATTTTAGATCTATTAAATGTAATGGCCTATAATATGTGCAAAGGATTTTTGCCACGACAATAGAATTTTTCATCCATCTGTAGTACCCCCATGTGGTAGTTTGACTCAACTGCCAAACAATTTTCCTAATTTTCTCATCTGAGATCATGACCAAAACAGAAACAAAGGCAAAACAATTCAACTAGGAATCAAAAGATAGATTTATTCACACACATTCAAAGAAATAAGAAAAAAAAGAAAAAAAAATTGAAATTGTCACAGAGCACTTTTCCCTCCCACCCCTCAACAACTCCAATTCAATTCAACCTTCATATCTAGACTTCCATCCCTCTGCAACCTGCCCGAATGTTGCAGGGGTTTCTCTCAGTCTTTGGGAATATTTCAAAGTGCCCGTCCAGCCTTCAGTGAGATTTTACTCAGTCCACACTGTTGCTAGATGAAGCACTTTCCCAAATCTACTAAGGAAAATTGTCCATCTGCTATGAAGCTTTCTTTCTTCTCCTCTTCACAATGTCTCTCA
>WAAE01012938.1:31926-65317 GCA_013400495.1 Nicator chloris
ATTTTTGTTCCGCCTTTTTTTTTTTTTTTTCAAACCATTACACCCCACTATATGTTTTTATGTAAGTGCTTGGTGGACACTTATCCCACAGTCTTGCAGTATCAAGTCTCCAGGTGGGGTGAAATCTGTCTCATTTAGTCCCCTACATTTTGCATACATTTTTTCCTATAGAAAATATCATCTTTACTGTAGAAAGACACTTTTCCACATAGAAAGATGAAATAAGCAGCTACATCTAAGTTCCACAGAGAAAGATACTGTATAATTATATTTAGACATCAAAAATTATACATTTGAGTGGGTTTTAGTTAATGGATACTAAAAAAACTACAGATAAACAATAATAACTGTCTATTTTCTGGTGAATTGAATTGCTTTCTGAACTGCTTTCACTAGTTATTGCTAGATCATCACTGACTGTAATGAAAACATAAACACATAAATGGGTGTAAAATTGTGCGCTGAGACAACTAAATTTGATTAACTGCAATCAACACCTACAATCTACAATTTGGAAGCTGAACCCAATACTCAAGTACAAGGAAAAGTTCCTGAAGAATGCAATTCAACTCTTTCAATGTTTAGACGTATACAGTAAGCAAGAAGCTCAAAAACTTGTCAATAACCCACAGCAAAGTTCAGATTCTACATGGATATGAAGAGCAAATCAAGAATCAAAGTTGCCTCCGCAGTTAATGCTGAGGATTGTTGTTGATGGTGTTTATAGTGATAAGGAGTCAGAAAAAGTAAAAGCTGAAGACTAAAAGTGTTTCTGTATTAGTGCTAAAGAAAATAATATAAATCATAATGTAAAACTGCCCAAAACTAATGTAGTTCACTTAAAATCATCTTCTACTCTGCAAGCTTATAATATCCTATTTTGATCACACTTCTTTACCCTGAATGTTTTATGTTTAGAACATCTTACACAGGCTTTGCCCTAATTACCTAAAATAGTTCTCCTGTAGTAATGTGAGGATTTCAATTTTACACCTACTGGATTAAAAAGCCACAACCGCAGGCTATCTATATGTGATTAGTTCTTCAAACTGAATTTTAAATCAGTTTAAAACAGGCTTAGTCATTTATTTTAAATGGCTGTGTGGTTGTTTGTTTGGGATTTTTTTAAAATTTTGATTATTAGTTGTTTACTTGTTATTCCTTTTAGCATTTTAAATAGTAATTTTTAGTAATTTTATATGTACTGTTCAGTTTGGCCTCTTCCAGAATTTAACTGGCATATATATGCCAAAAAATCAGTCTGTGGAGTTAGAAACTTTTCTGTAATATTTTACATTAATATGTTTTAAAATTATTTAAAGAATTATAATTTCTTATTCTGATCAGAGGAAACTGAGGTACCACTACCTAAAACAGACATTGCCAATCACTAAACTAATGGCAGATATAATATGACAACTCTTTTGTTTTCAGTCCAAGAACAAAGCTTTTTTTAATGAGTGACAAAAGTTCTTCTCTCACGGGATTGAAATGCCTGCCCCCTGTTTCCTTGCAAACACTTTCTTCTTCATTGCCTCTTCTAAATCTATCCTTTCAAGTTCTGCTATTAAAATTAATTCAACTTGTCAATTTTCTCTCTCTAGACACTCAAAGTGATGTGTCAATTTCCTGCTCACAGCAATGCCTGACACTCCATCCTGAACCTGATGCTTCAGGAGAATCATGGCTTCATAAGTGCTGATGCCTATCTCTCAACCTGGGCTTGTTTTTCTGAAAATGAAGAGAAATAATCACATATAAGACCTATTCACCCATTGTCTTTCAGCACTCCATTACTACGAAAGATTCTTCACATCTACAGGTACTTTCCATCTCTACCTGTTTTAAACTGTATCTCACACAGATGTAGATTCCCACAATGTAGCTATTTTCATGCATTCAAAACCATCACCTTGTCTTTTTCCTCTGTCCAAGATGACCTGGTACCATAACCAACCTTCATTTAAGACACACAGAAACATGTGGAAATCAACATAAACATGGGCCCTTTGTCACAGGATCTGGCACAGTTTGCCCAGAGAATTTGCAGATGACTCATCAGTGGAAATAAACGTTTGGATGAGGCTTTGAGCAACCTGGCCTAGTGGGTGGCTATCCTTGCCTATGGCAGAAGAGTTGGAACTAGATGGTCTTTAAGATCCCTTCCAACCAAAACCATTTCTATAATTCTGTGATTCTGTGAGCTACAGGAAACCTATGGCCTTCTGAAGCTGTTGTTGGCAGCCAGGCTTCTGGCCTCTACAGACTCTCCAGAAGCAGTGGCCTCTGTTAGACACTGAAGTGAACCCAGTCAATCTCCTCTTCCTCACTTCCACTTCTATAAATGTCTCACAAACCATGTTCAGTGAATATCCAAGCTGTTGTGCATGCCTTTCCCCTTTTTCCAAGTAGCCCAGATCCAGATTTTCCTGCTCGGACTCATGTTGTGATGTGCTTTGTTTAAAAGCTTTGTTTCTCAGTTGAATCCTCTTACATTACTGTCTGTTATGCCCTGAACCAGCCCCCATTCTGGAATGTTCCCTGTCCATCTTCCCTCCTGCTTTCTATCTTCCTCAGACCTGTCTTTCGCTCCTCCCCGAGAATTGTCAATCCTCCCAGATCCCTTCCCCTCTTTCCAGATCGTTCTGTTGTGTTTAAGATATTACTGGTTTAACTGAATTCTATCCTTCCCCTGATCTCCCCTAGTTGGTTAGTATAATGTCACTCCATTCTCAGCTCCACCCTTGTTACTTTGTTATTGGTTCCTGTACGCAGACTCCTCCTTTGTCGCTTCTCTATAAAACCCAAGACCCTGCCTTTGTTTAGGGTCCTCACCTCTACTTGCATTCGAGTTATGTTTCACACCAAACATAAACGGACTCTTGAATGAGCAGGTGAGGCCTGCTCCATTCCATCTTTACACACTGGTGGTAGTGGTGACTGCGACGGTATTCAGGGCTCGGGGGGTTGTGTCGCGCCCCCTGCCAAGCACGCTGCTGAACACCATTGAGGTGGAAGAGCGCACGCCACAACAGGCTCAAAACAGAAATTTCTCTTCTTCTTACAGTCTGAGAACTGACTTCTTTTTGTCAATTTAGATACCATCAATACATCCACTAAAGGAACATAAAGCTAGAAGTAAACAAAGATATAAAAACTATGTACATACCCGTTACATATATCATATTTAAAACATATTTTCTTTAGAAAAAAATTCCATGATCCCATATTCTCCATTGTCTCTTTCGTCGCTACCTTTCAACTTAGGTTATGCCAAATCAAGAACACAATATCATTGGAGATTTTGGAAATTAAAGTTTTTACCCTTGAAACTGATCAACTATGGCACCAAAGTACAAACAAAACCATTACAAACAAAAACACCATACAAACAAAAACAATTTTAATGATTCTTTGCATTGTAAAAACTGTGCAAACTCTTGAACCACCAGACCACGAGTCATGCACCACCTTAAGGATAGATACTCAAGTCATGGCACTAAGAACATCCTCTTCCTACTTTTTCTACTATGTGTGCCCATTCATTGCAAGGAATACTCATATCCATACACAAACCCTTCAGCAGTAGCAACAACAGCAGTGCAGAAGATCACAATAGTGACACTTTTAATACTAGTCCCTCCTTGGGAATACTAGTCCCTCCTTCTGAATTGTTTGTTTTTTGAAGGTTCTCTTGACAGATACTAAAGAGAGACACTACAGAAACACATTTTTTAAAAAGGGGTGTTTTTTGAGGCATTTTATTTCATTGTTCAATCAGTTAATTTCAACTTAAAATCTTAAAAGCATTGTTTTGTAGAAACAACAATTTTGACTTCAGGATACTGAAGTACTTTTATTTTTTTTGTTGTGGTTTTTTTGTGTGTTTTTTTTTGTTTGTTTTTGTTTTTTGTTTTGTTTTGTTTGTGGGTTGTGCACCTACAAGGATCATTTAGAGTTTCTGTAGAGCAGAGGCTGATCAATGAGAGGAAAGGGAAATGTATACCAATGTTCCCCGCTGATATCTGGACCTGGTGAAGTCAATGGCAAAATCCTAAATGTCGTTCACTAAATTAAGATGAAACCCATAAAATTAAGGTATTACTATATTTTTCTTTGTTTTAAGGAAATGTGTCAATGTTAGCCATATGGTTTCTTTCATAAGAGCCGTTTGTAGAAATTTTCTAAAGGGAGCTGCCACAATCTTTCTCCCACTCCTCATGCTACAGAGCTTTTCATTATTGCCTGTACTCAGCTTTATTTCCTTTCACAATTATTTTTAGCTTCACAATTATATTAACTTTTAATGTGGTATTATTTTAAAAAGAGTGGTAGAAATATGAAAAATTAGGTACATAATAGAGCTCTTAGTGTTAATGTGGCTGCTTACATATAGAAAATTTTTCAGTTTGAGATTTCCTCAAAAAACTTGTCTAGCTTCCATCTGCTAATTCAATAGATTATTAATGAATCTCTCATAGGTACTCTGCTGTATCTATTAGCTCCATAGAGTTATCTCATGCATTTGGGATTCTCTCAGGTGGCACCAAAATGCCTTTGTCTGGACAAGTGAGCCACAGACAGGATTCTGTGCCAGGTAAACTACACTTCTAATTGGGGATCCAAGTTTTCATACAATAATAGACCTGTGGAATATCCTGAGTTGGAAGGCACCTACAAGGATCATCAAGTCCAACTCCTGACCCTGCACAGGACAACCCCAAAAATCACACAATGGGCTTGAAAGCATTGTCTGAATATCTCTTGAACTCAGGCTTGGAGCTGTGACCACTTCCCTGAGGAATATGTTTCATTGGTCAGCCACTCTCTGGATGGAAAACCTTTTTCTAATATACAATCTTCCTGACACAGCTTCATGCCATTCCTGTGGGAATATTTCCTGCCATTGGTCGTCAGAAGGAAGAGAAGGGTGCCTGATCCTTTGGTTTCTCTCATGAGGATGTGCATAGGTATGAGGTCTCCCCTCAGCCTACTCTTCTCCAAGCTGAACAGACCAAGTGACCTCAGACTGGCTTCTCTTCTAGGCCCCTTACCATCTTTGTAGACCTCCTGTGGACACTCTCTAATAGCTTTGTGTATTTTTATATTGTGCTGCCCAAAACTACATAGGATTCGAGGTGAGACTGCCCCAGCGCAGAGCTGTGCTAATGCAGTCCAGGACAGAGTTGGCCCTCCTGGCTGCCAGGGCACTGCTGATTCATGTTCAACATGCTGTCAGCTAGGACTCCCAGCTCCCAGTTGTCTCATTCCCCAGTCTGTACATATATCCATTTTCTTATCAGTAATGCAGGTCTATTTAGCTATTCATACTCAGCAACCCTGAGTACTGACACAGAGCATTTTAGTAATCCTCAGGGCATCCAAGACAGCCAAGTTTTTGGTAGATTCAACATACAGCTTGCAAAAACCAATACCCTTCCAATATGGTAGATAGAGGCAAGGTAAGATACCCAAGGACATGTCCATTTGCCCTAGAAAACTATAAATGGACTATTGAATTTATCTCTACATTTACAATCCTGTCAATGGGAACTTAAGCATCTATAGTGGGATTCCGTTGACAAATATGGGTATTGGATGTCATGCAACACATTCATCTGATTCAGGCAGAGATCAGAAGGAACATACAGAAAACCTAGAAAACCTTCATTCATTTGTATCATCATCTATAGTCTAAATAGGATGCTCAGCAGTGCTAAAATCGCACTACATGCCTGTAGTAGTCAACCAAAACTTTCAGCTTTCTACCCATGGGGAGCCACTCATACAGAGAGTAGAACTGTCTAAATAAAGATATCTAATACTGCTTTAGATTAACGGTGCTATAGCTACTAGCAACTGACACAACTGAAACTACAGCAGGGCATCTCCTTTCACTTCCATACACATTTGTATCCTCTTAGCTATGAGTCATTTTTTGTGGAACTGAACCCTGTCCCTATACACAGAAACCTCTTTCTAGCTGCAAAGGTATCTCATAATCCTACAATCACCTTTTTGAAAATCAGATTTTTCTCTTTAGTACCAGCTTCAAAATAAGGTTACACTAAGCTGACCTGAGGCTACATTGGCATCTGTCACTTTATTTTTTGCTCCTTACTCCATCAGTCAGTATAAATGGATACCTGATTTAAGACTAAATCTCCGCTCATTTAGATATAGTTTTTAAGCATTTGCAATTGTTTTTCTACACACTGAATACAAGATCTTTGCCTTACTGAAGAAAATTATATGTTCCTGGAGACGTCTCACCAACTACAATGACTGAATCATTAAACTGATATGTTGAGTTGAGATTATGGCAGTCTGGAATACCTATTTTTCTGTAATGACTGCTAAAAAAGGTAAGATAAGTAATGCAAATGTAGATATTACAACACAAATGTCAAGTTATTGGATATGCATTCCACTTTGGATTCCTATTTCTTCCCTTCTGCTCTCCACGGTGAATTATATCACGTATTCACTAGCTTCTGACACTGTTCCTGCTCATTTTCTTTTAAAAAACCCAAAATTTATTGCTTTTCTTTCAAGTTACTTTTATGAAATTTTTATACTACTTTCCTTCCTAATCACACTCCTAATTTATTTTGTAAATTTTCAAGTTATGCAGTGATATTTTACAAAGCAATCCCAGAAACTTTCTAATTAAAATATCTTTGCATGGAAGAGTTTAATCTTTTAAAGAGTGGATATTATACTTGCTGCTGTCTCTTTGATCAGTCTTAAAATATGTGATGCTCATTCTGAGTTGATCAGTAATTTTTGTCTCCTGCAAAGAATTATTTTATTCACTTTAAGGGTTTTGGGATTTGTATTACACCAAACTATTTGTGAGAGGTCTGTAAGCTTGATAGAAATTATTTAACTCATAGAACTTGTATAGACTTGATTGCCTTTTCTAACACAATTTCAAATTTTGGGAAAGAGAGAAGACTATTTTGAACAACTCAGTTCCACGAGGGAACAATTTTTCAGCAGTTAGAGGACAGGAAAGAAGGTAAATGTTGGCTTTGTGGGAAGACTGACTCTGGCTCCTGTCCCAAAAGACTACATACCTCCTTTATTATGTGGTGAGTTGACCCTGCCTCTATTGTTCCACCTCCTCAATCTGACAGGGGAGAAAAATATGACAAAATGCTCCGTAGGCTGAGATAAGGACAGGGAGATCATTCAGCATTTATGACCACAAGCAAAACAGACTCCTCTTAGGGAAATTGATTTGATTCATTACCAATCAAATTAGAGGAATGTAACGAGAAATTAAACCACATTTTAAAACACTCTAACCCACCCCTTCCTTCTTTCCACTTTTCTCCCTACCTCCCCCAGCCACTTGGACAGGAAACTGGTTCCAGTCAGTTCATTGCATGTTGTCTCTGCTGCTTCCTTTTCAGGGAAGAGGACCCCTTATGCTCTTCCCCACCATGGGCTCCTGTTTCCCTAGGGGTACACCGGTCTCTCCAGGAGCCTGCTCCAGAGTCGGTGCTGTATGGAGTCACAGCCTCCTTCAGACATCCAATGGCTCCAGCGTGGGGTCTTTACCACAGGCTGTGGGTGTTTCTCTGCTGCCCTGTGGACCTCTGCTGGCTCAGCATGGTTTTTATCACAGGCTGCAGGGGAGTCTCTGTCTGGTGTTGGAACACCTCCCCCTCCTTCACCAACCTTGGTGTCTGCAGAGTGGTTCCTCTCACATGTTCTCACTCCTCTATTGTAGTTGCTGTTTACTAACTGTCTTAGTCTGAAAGACAGGTGTCTGCCCGGGGAAGCTGGAGCCTCCCTTGGAATGGAGAACATAACCCCGGCTCCCCTGCCCTCTGAATTATTATAATTTTGAAATTAAGGGGCTCTCAGAAAAAGGTATGGGGATAGGAATAACAGTTCTTTGCTAGTATGTATAACAAGGTGTTATAGATACATGTTATGATATTGGCTTTTCGCAAGTATTAAGATGAATGTTATATGTGTAGTGAATGTTATATGTGTAGTGAATGTTATATGTGTAGTGTCAGAATGACTGTAGAGTTCTTTTTACTTAGACACAGTAGTGGGATAGCTGATATATACCTGTGCTTGTAATTGAACTGTCTGTTTGGTTGGGATAACATCCAATGAACGTGTGAAGAGGACCCTGCTATTGATATGCCCAATTATCAGCACCTGCCGTCTGAAGAAAGGACGGACACAGCCCAAACTGGAGGGGATAAGGAAACTACAGCCAAGGAACACGCATGCTCTAAAAAGGCGGACCCAAGGAGTGGCCATGCAAAACTCTTCTTGGAAAAAGATGAATATGCATCACACCCTATGCATATGCAACAGGCAGATGGAACAGAAAAAGTATTTA
Source organism: Nicator chloris (assembly GCA_013400495.1). Classification (NCBI taxonomy): domain Eukaryota; kingdom Metazoa; phylum Chordata; class Aves; order Passeriformes; family Pycnonotidae; genus Nicator; species Nicator chloris. The sequence goes on from WAAE01012938.1 coordinate 40,295, forward strand.
AAGGGTCCCTCAGAGGTATCCAGGTGTGCTCTTGGCTCAGTGCCAAGACACCCGGTTGGCCAAGGTACCAGGTCGACTGTATTAACCTTGTGCTTGCTTTCTGTCTCTTATTGTCTTTTTATTAAACTCTTTAAATTTTACCAGGAAAGTGAACCTCGTTTTTCACAAAGGCAAACAAAACAACGACAAAACAGAACCAGGAACCTTGTGACAGCCTTCTCGGCTGAGACGGTAAGGGATAGAGGAGAGGCTTTGCTTCACAAAGCCCAGGGCAGTCTGATCTCGGTGCCTCGGCAGGACTCTGAGGAGCACCGAGCTGGAAATGGCACGAAAAGAGCAGAAAATCCCGGGCTGGTGGATGAGATGTATCAGAACCTCTGCATGGTAGCTGCAACTGCGGGATGTCCCTGCAGGCAGGGAGTGCGGGGCGTTGGCACAACAAAACGACTCAGAGCAGTGCCAGAGAAGCAGTGGTGGCGGGACAGGGCCGGCCCAGCTCCAGCAGGGCAGGAGATGACGAGCTCAGGGTTCCTGGACACAGGAGCAGATGGTGGTACATCCCTAGGTAGGACTGGACTTTGGTGGTGACAGTGAATTCTCCCTGCAGTAAGCAACATCTTGGCCGTCCTCCTTCCAATGCCAAGAGCAAGAGAGAGCAGGTGCCTTCAGCCTTGTCCTTTATCTGCCCCCAAAACTCATGGTATCTCTCCCCTCCAAGAAAAACTCCCAGAGTCAAAAGAAATGTAGCCAGGTACTTAAGCAAGCCACTTTGTTCTGCTTAAGTACCTATTAAGTACCCAGTAGTTAGTTTCCTAGCAACTTATGGGAAAAATTCTGTAGGTAAAAGAAGAAACAAATCTAACCCCCAACAACTAACACAATAGTTTTTCTTCCTTCTTAGCTCAGTTTTTCCAGAGGCACTATCGCAGTCACTGATAGGCTTTGCCTTGGCCAGCAGGTCTGTCTTAGAGTCATCTGGCAGGGGCACTATCAGACACAGGGAAAGGTTCTGGCATCACCTCACAGAAGCTACACCTGCAGCCTGCTACCAGAACCTTGCCACATAAACCCAATGCGACTTCATGTGCTAGTTACCTATGCAGATGCTCATATAACCTCTCTGTATGAGCTCCCGTGTAATCTGCTCTCCACTGAGAGTATGTCAACCTGTAATCGGTGTCTCTCTAAGTGCTTGCCTTCTGGGGCCAAAGCTACCCCAGGAGAGAAGAGTTTGCAAAAAAATATAGCTGAAGGCTCTGAAGCTGTTATCACACAATCCTATTTGCCTGCAATTTTGACAAAAACACTGTTGTTAGGCCTGACTTGGATCTACACTAATTTACTTAGCTTAATAGAATTCTCATCTAAATTAACAGAAATATGCTGTCCTAAAGAGGGATAAAACAAAGCAAGTTTCTGATCCTTTCACACCAGTTATATATTGTGGTTAAGCTCTAACAGCACTTTGTAACAGAAGCTGTTAAAATTTTTCCTAGGGCAAAGTGATACATAAGAAATTTTCATTTTTATAAGAAAAGTTTTTGGGTTTTTTTTTTCCCCTGATGCTTGTTAACGGAAGTAGATAAAAACAGGCCTACTTTTGTTTAGAAAATTTTCATGTAATCATAAATTGTATTTCCTTTTGTAAGAAAGTAGGAACCAGGCAATATGATTTGTACTTCTCCATGCAATTTTCTACTGTTTGGTTTAGATAAATATTAAAATGCAGTTATTTGAAAAACCTTCACTTATGGATGATATTAGCAACTGCCACTATTACTGCACTTTATACTCCTTTGACTTTTTAGAATCTCAGCCCTAAAACTCTGCTGCTGTGTTCTGATCAAATTGCTTGTCTGGGGTTCTGGTATGATTTATCAGTTAGAAATTATTTGAAGAGGATATATGATTGTAATATATTTCCCTGATGGATCTTCCAAAAGTTCTAAAACTTAGAACGGGCATAGAACAAGGTCACAGGGATGTTATGCAACTTAAAGTTTCCATTCTAAGTTTCAAAATCTCTGGAATCTGACTTCATTTACATCATATTCACAGAAAGAGTAAAGCAATGACCCTAACAACAAGAATGCAAATTTAATACTTGCTCCTCATAAAGCTTGTAGCCTTTTTCAAAATAATAAAGGACAACTGTCTCAAATTACAAAAGAATCAAACATAGTATATATGCATTATGAATGCTTATGAAAAGAGAAAGTCGGAAGGATGCTTTATATTGTACTAGGTCGTTCTACAGAACTCAGTTACAAGAAGCATGAGGGAATCCTTTATAATCAGATGGTAGGAAAACTTTAATACTATTAGAGAAGTCATAACTTTTTGGCTGTATTCTTCCTCTCTTCTGGGATGGTGGTAGAGAAATAGAATAATCAACAGCACAGTAAAGCAACGTCTATCTAAAGTTACTAGAAGGAAACTCTACCTCAAAGAAGAGACAACCTATATGAGCATAGCTAACTACAAATTCCAAAGAATCATAGACTCTCCTGATTTGGACGGGCCCCACAAGGATCAAGTCAGCTCCTGAACCTGCACAGGACAACCGCAAGAATCACACCATGTGCCTGAGAGAACGTACTTCTTTTTTCTCACTTTTAATTTTCTGCCATAAGTGTGCATATGCTACTATTTCTGAAAAATACATATATCTAACCTCTTTCATCCTTATATGTATGACAGGACCTATGAAACAAATATCCTCTTTCCTTGTAAGTTTTTCCACTGTATCCAAAGGGATATATTGGGCCTATACAGGCCCAATATCAGTTGCCTGCAGCAATTGATAACAAAATTAGAGTTCAGGAAAATGTAGATTTACTCAGTGTTCACTAATAGTCAGTCAGGACTCCTGACATGCAGAAGAGTTGTAAGGATCACACTGGAACACAGGAAGTATGGCATATTAACTCATCAGATTTAGAAGGGAGTTTTTCCTTATAGTAATGACAATATGCCAAAGGTATTTGTGATCTGTTTCAAAGGTTCTCCAAACTGATGAAACTGATGCATGACAGACTGAGTAATTAAAAACAATTTAAGAAAAGTGTTTGTGCCATGTTCCAAATCTAAGATCTGTCATCGAGATCATCCAGCTGCACCAAGGAGATTTTGTCACAATAACATGGAGCTGGCCACATACATTCAGTAAACAGAAGTATTGCTATGTTAATTTTAATCTTTAGCATGTGCAGTTTTCAATTATCAAGCTATATGTTGCTGTGCATACCTTCAGCTTAGAACAAAAATACAATTCAAATCGCTGACTGCCTTTTATAAAATTTATAATATCCTAGTGACCTTTTCATCCATAGATGGAGAAATAACACACAGCATATTCATAGTTACCACTAATCCCCCAAAACTGCCACTTTATCAAAAATAAAATATTTTCTATTTCTAAACATGAAGATGGCAAATACTCTTCAAAAATAATCAAAAGTAGAAGTGAATGAAGTAGATATGCTATTCATACTCTGTGTATTTAGTGAAATATGGCATTACTTCATATCAAATGACATTGAATTGCACCCTACCTAAGGTAGTGTGAAGGGAATTTCCCAGTGTTTAGTGTCACTGTAAGGAAGGAAAGAGTGGTGAGATTTATTTCAGAGAACAATAAGCAGCTTACTTTAGGTCACAATTAAGTTGGTGTCCTCGTTCCTTTAGAACAAAACTGGCTCTGTGATAAAACCAAGGGCCTTATTCTAGACTCTGAGCACAACTGGTCAAGTGGAATCACTCTAGAAGTTAGAGTGAAGAAATACTGTTCTCAATTTACTCTCACTTATTCAGTATTTAAAGGGTTGCTCTCTGAAGCACCTGATATATAATTAGAGTCAAGCCCTTAATTAACCTACCTTTATGCATTTAAGATAATAACAATGATTACAGTCTTGTTTCATTGCAATAAAGGGCAAACATCCCCAAAGAAATGTCATATAATGTATGTTCTCTGAATTAGTGCTCACCCAGCAATTCGAGTGCCACTTACTGTGTCAACAGCACCATTTATTGCCAACATGTTGGCTTTTTTTCCTCTTTGAGTTTTGCAAGAACATTCTAGTAGTGAGCAATTTTGATGTTGGTAATCTACATAACTGACTGGAATGAAACAAGACAGGAGAAGTGTTAAAAGTGTGAGCCTTGAGAACTCAACATTGCTTCTTTAAAACCCTGAAACCAAATCTGAATTCCCATTTAGAGGCTTTGTTGGACACGCAATTAAACAGGACACTGAATTAAAATCTGCACTGCTTAAGAGTCTAATGTTAATTCAGAAAAATAAATGGAAAAATTACTATTCCTTTCAAGACCATTTTTGGACCAGATCCAAGAAGCATAATTTTCTCTCTTACAAAAAGCAGCTCTTGTGCAGCAGCCAGTTCCTGAGCTCTAGTGAAAGCTCTGAATGAGTAAAATGTTGCCTTATATATATATGTATATTGCTGAATTGTGGTCAATGTGTTGTCTATCATCACCCCCAAGTCCAGATTTTGTATATCTGACCATATTTCAAATTACAATAATATTGTTTTGCATTCTGGGCAGGCGCAGATTTTTCAGAAAATTCTTATCTGAATTAAATGCCTGAAAAGTTCTTAATTTTAATTTCAGATGGAAATTAATAAATTACAGCAAGGGGCAGATGCCTTCTCTTTCAGGCTGTGAGCAGCTTCAATGCTGCAAAGCTCATGAATTTCGTTTATTTGAATGCGTAATGATATCACCAAAGTGTAACCAATCTGTCTTGCATCAGACATACATGAACTTGTTGTTTGAGTAGTCAAAACAGGGGCATTTGGGAACAGCAGTTTGACCTATTGAAAATAATGATGAGGTAGGTGTCTAGTGATCTAAGGTGAATTAAGGATCTGTCAAGGACAGAGTAAATGGCAACCCCCAGTGGTTAAAGATCCCGGGGTTTATTTAAGAACCAAGAAGATTAGAGCTTTTACTTCACTCTTACTCTCTCCTTCACTTTCTCACTTAGTCACTCCCCTCCAGCCATTTGTTCCATAGGTCTTGACATACTTTTCCTGCAGAAGCATCCCTACTGGTCCAGGAATGTTGGGCAGAAATTCATGTTGGTTCTTGCCATGCTGCTGCTCACAGTGAGCAGCCTCATGTATTACCTCACAAAGTCCCAGGTCATCTCCTAGTATCTGTCTGTACAGAGTACTCTGATTTCCATGGTCTTCACCCATGTCCAAGACTTTTCCTTCAATCAAGATATTCACCCACTTTGAGACAATACTTCTTCCTAAATCTCAATAGTCAGTGGGCAGAGGCACAATACATGATCACCTTCCTGACTTGCAGTTCTGTCTTTTGTCACTTGTCAACTGGAGGATTCAGGACATGCTGCTTTAGTTCAGTTCAAGTTTCATCAGTATTTTCAGACACATATGTGTGGGCCTGATATTTCTGGGTCTGAGAGATTTTAGCCTGCTAGCCTGCTAACTTTCTCCCAAGGGAGAAATTCTTAAGAAATCTTCTCAAAACAAATCCTGGCAAACAACTATCCTTTCTCAAAACAATCTTTCTCCAGGTAGTGTTTTGCTTTCCTAGTTCCCAAAACATTTTAGCTGTTTCTCTAGTTTAACCAATGGGATTAGAGAAGTGTTGTTCCTATTCACCAGTCATGGTAAGTCTGTATCGGAACACCTTATAAAAAGGTAGTAAGAATTTAGACGATAAAGTTTTTTCTATGTTCTTTGCCTTCTGAAATATTTAGGGTCTCTCATCTTTCTCTGTGTCCTACAGTGACGCATATGCACCCAGTTATCTGCCATGTTAGCATTCACATTTTAGGCTGTTTTTTCACAGGAAATATGACCTGGTAAAAATGACTACAGTTATCACCATTTCAGATCATAATATATTATAAACAATTGTGAAAGAATTGCCAATATTCACAGGTAATTCCTCTACTTCCAGAAATTTTCTTTTTATGAATTTTTTCTCTGTCTCTGCAATGCTGCCTCTGGCAAAAAAGGTATGATTTTCTAAAAACTGGATTTCACTATGCAAGTACTTTTCGAGTATTCATATTGTTTTCCATCACTTTTTTGCCTATTCCAGATGACATAGCTATATACTTGTAACAAGATAATTTATCAAAGTGAAAGCCATTAACTCATTTCAGTATTCAATCACCAAATAAAAATTTACTAAGCAAAACAGCAATTATCATGTAAAAAGAGGATAGAAATTTAAAAAAAAAAAAGTAAGTTAATTTCAAGGAAATGGTTACATCTGGAAGTCAAGACTGAGGTTATAACTTGGTCTGAAGTGCTTAACCTTTTCATAAGAGCCTTTCAGGGCACTATTCTAACAATAAACATGAAGGATTCTCTATAATAAAAGGTATAACTAAGATCATGTGTTCAGATTCAAAGGTTATAATGGAATGGTTTGTGATAAAACAAATGTCATCTTAACACCTATATATAAATTTAAATGCCATCATGACATATTTACAAGACATTAAAAATATTGGATGGCACAAAAATTGAATTTTGCAAGGTTCTATGTTACTAGAAATTGTTCTATAGAATTGTTCCATGTTCTGGACATAAAGTGATCTAATTTTGTCTCTTGAGCTGTTTCTAAGTCTTTTATTTTGACACATCCTAGCACCCCAAATACTGGGGAAGCCAAGACCTCTGAAAACACAAGGCTTATTGGTCTGAGGGTGAAAAATCCTGCCTGCAGAAAACACGGGTACTCCATGTAAGCAATGCTGAAATCAAGGGCTAGTGAAGGCTGACGGATGGTTAACTTGTCTAATGAGGCTCAGTGCGGGTCAAATAGTCTTGTGTGTATTCAGTCACTGTAATATCTCTGTGCAATAACATACAAATTATAAAAAACTATCGCAGCACAAAACATTAATAGGACTATCCTGAAAACAGTGGTCAGAAAGCCAAATCACAAACTTAATATAGCATAAAAAAGTCATGGCAAATTTAAAATTGTATTTTTGTGGACAAAAAAAAAAAAAAGAGAGAGAGAAAAAATATAAATATTTCAAAGCTGCATGCAGCCAAGTGATAACCAGTGATTATTCATGTTTAAATTAAGGACATAATTTAAATGCTTAGTTAGATCTGATTTTAAAAGCCTAGCTTCTTCTAAGTTTGAGTTCTTAAGTGGCACAAATTGTTTTATACGGGAATTTTGAGACAGAAACGGTAACTAAAGAAAGATCACTTCAAGAGTAAATAAGTTTTGACCTCTAAAAGTGAACTAGAATAGTAAATCACAGATTGTTCACTTTCCACATAAAATTATTTCCACACTAGACCTTCATACAATACATGATGTGAACTCACAATGTCACAATTTTTCATAGTGGTTGCCAAACACAGTGCTCAAATAGGACCAAATCAGAAAAACTCTATATGAAAGAAACAAATTGGTGTGCAGAAAACTCTTCAAAATCAGTAAATCATCAGGGTAGACACCAGCCCATTTTGCCATTGATTACTGATAGCTTTTTCATTATTTAGGTTTCTCTAAATTTCTTATTTTTAATTGTTCAGTGGACAATAAATATGAACAATTGAAACCTGCAGATTGCTTCCCATAGCTACTCAAAATTTTCTGTATGTCTAGTCATCACCATCACATGGTATTGTTTCTACTCTTGATATAGCTGACTGCAAAAAAGAGCAGTAGAGAAGAGCAAACAGCAAATAACAAATGCATACTACTTCCATGTGTGAATGTCTTTCTTCTCATATAGTAAATCTACAGAAAATATTGTATTCCCTAAGCATCCCTAGAGGAAAAATTTGTTCCTGCAAATATTTAAAGTTTACAAAAAAAAAAAATTTAAAAAAAAGCAGGTTGGAAACAGTTAAATAAACAACCATTCGGATTTAAACAAATATTTGTACATATTGTATTAATACATTTTTCCATATTTCTTTACATACATAGCTTCCCTTTTATGCTTTCTAAAATGCAGACAAAAATAAAATGCAAGAATCAGGGAGCTTTTAAACCAATTTTATATTTTTTATTTGCCTTATTCTATATACGAAATAGAGTTAATGTTTACTATAAGGGATCCTCAATTACTTTTTTTTGTTTTCATTTATTAATATTGTGTTTTTAAAACCTGTAGCAAGTACATCACATCTCTGTGTCAATATTAGCATTATATTCTCTGATTGTTATCTTATGTGATATGGAAAGTAATCAGCTATCCAATTTTTGTTGAAAATCACAAAAAGACTGTCATATTAGATATAAGAAAGCAATTTCCTGAATTCATTGACCTTTCAACTGATATCATAACACAGCATAATCACTAGGCATTTAAATTAGCAATGTAACTCAAAGTAGACGGATAACTGTGAAATCTCAAGGGCTTGTTGCCTGAACAAGACCACAGCACTGTAGCTAAAAGGGTAAATGTGCTTCATGTTTAGGGATGACCTTTAAGTCCCACAGCTGCCTATCATACGTCTTATTAATCTGCCCTGTTGTTGGGTTCATCTGCTTATTTTGTCCTTCCTTTTCTGTAGAAGTTTAGTTTTCAGTCAGGTCTGACACTTCTGCCACAAATGCAACACAGGTCTGCATGCTTTATTTTGTCTTAATCTAAGCTCACAGATATCTGCCTGAGGAAAATATTCGAACATTGAAGAAAAGATTTACTCTTAAAAACTTTGTCTTTCAAATGAAAAGTAAGGGGAGTTTCATATTGCTTTTCCTTTGACACATATATTTGCTCATTAGTTTGATTAAAATCATTTGACACGATTTTAGCTTCCTTAAGATTAAACATACAGCCTAACTTCTTACATTCTGAATAGTCATTAGAGGGGAACTGGCACTCACAACTTTTTCTGGATATCGTAGTACTTAATCAAAGATGAGGCAAAAGAATGTCCACATAAAGATATGTCTCCATTTCAGTCCTGAAGATAAAAAGCAACAGTCTCTCTCTCTCCGACAGCAGGCAGAAGAACTCACAGACAAGCTGGGAGAAGAATTAATTCCAGGACAACCTTTTAGAAGAAGTCACTGTTGAGATAAGAATTCAAGGTCTACAAAATTTTGCTTTTTCACAATGCCTTTTCTGTGTGCAATTACAGCCTTTCCACAGATGTGAAAGTGTAGATGCATAATTTCCTTTGTTTGATCTCACAAAATTAGATGTTTTCAGTTTGTGAGCCTTTGAAGTGATATATACATATGTATAGAGACTGGACCTATCTAAGTAGGACCACAGCTCAACATAATTTGTGTCCCATTAATATAGGAGAGGTTATTTAATGAAAAGTAAAATTAAAGCAGAACAAAACAGCTGACTTCCTTAACCAGTATTTTAGTCTATGAGGTAAAATTCTGTAGTCATTGACTGGAAAAATTCTGGAAGAAACCTAAAGAATGTCATTTGATGGAGGACTGGAAAATTTGATTCATTGGTGTCTGACAGTGGTGTTTGAAATGGGTTTGGGATTACTTGCCTTAGAGGCCAAGTGCTGTACCACTGAAAACCCTTGACACTGACAAGAAAGATGTTAAGGACTGAATTCAAGAGGCAGTTGAACAAATATTCTTATAGGATAAGTCACCTCTTCTGGGCCTTCACAGCTATATTTTTGCTCCAGTTGAATTGATACCACTACTCCTGCTTTCCACAGATTGAATTCTGTTAATCTAATTAAAACCTATTCACTCAGTATTACATACTGGTTAGCTGAAGACCCCAACAAATTTGCTGTAATAAAGTAACATCCCCAATGAGCTGACAATACGTGATACTTGGTAGCCTGAAGAGCAATACCAGAATGTTCCTCTTCGTAGAGAAACACAAGTTAATTGATAAAATTCAAGTTAGCTTTTCTTTTAACTGGGGAAAGGACTACAGTTTTCTGTACCCAAATCACTCTGTTCTTTTAATCTTTCTTTTCCTCTCTGACATACAAACTTTTCTAAAATAAGCAGTAATTTTCGGGGTTTATAACATTCATTATCCACTCTGCTTATCTTGTGTAGCAGGCTTGTGCTTTTTAAAAGGACATTTTTCTTCCTATATTGCTGTTTACTTCTCACACAGTACTTTTACAGAGAAAATGTCATGTTGTGAAGTGTCCGGGTAACCTCCATGCAATGTTTTTTTAACCACAACTTTATTTTACAAAAGGGCTTTTTAACAGCAAACCCAGATCAAAGCACTGCAGAGTTTGGAGACAAAACAAAAGTCCCATAGTAAAGAAAAATCAATGATCTTTCAAATAAATCAAGATTAAATCAAATCAAGCCAGTTTAACAAAGGATTTTAAAGCCAAACAGTGACTTGGATTACCTGATAGCCAACTACAGGTACAACAGATCAGATGAATATAAAGCCAGTAGTAAATGCCTGTATCCTCTCCAATCTCATGTTATAAACAAATAAAAAGACATTGAGTTAGCTCCTGACACCTTTATTGGCAAGTATTTGGTCACAAGATGTCTTTCAGTGGGGCAGAACTAGAATTAGATGCTATTTTATATAAGGTGGCAGAAACTGACTTTTATCATCAATCAGCTATATCATTTCAAGTAACTGTGAAGTACTGAAAGTCAATAAACATATTGGAGATATCAATTAATTATTAGAATGTCTAAATTGAAATTCAGTAAGCTGTTTCAAAATATGCAGGCCTTAATTACTTCCTTTTGCACAGAACACATGCTAGATAGTTTTTAGAATAGTATGTCTCATTAAACACTGTATTTATTCATCAGTCCTAGTGGGGTGAAAGGTTTATAGCACATAGTCAGCAGTAGAAGGAAAAATATTGGGCTTGAACTTATACATTTGTTCTTATGCTGTAAGTGATTTTGGCATTTATAAACTGGTTCTTGCTCTGGACTCTCTAAATCTCAGCTAAAATGTCAAGCTAGTCATCAGCCATCCATTTCCCTTTCATCCAAGTGCTCTGACCAGTGTAGAACCCGACACATTAGAAATTGTTCTGATATTCTGCATACATGCACAGTCTCAGCTTATTGCTTCAGTTGCCAGTTAAGCCTGGCTAGTTTTGCATAAAATAGCATATCTGACTTATCAATTCAGTCATAAAATATAAAACGATAATCATAGCTGAAAAATGAAGTTCCTTTCTAAGCAACCTCCAACATTATTAGCAGGTAGCTAGCCCATAGTAACAAAATATGAAGACCTAACTCTCTGATAGTAGTCCGTAGTTTATGATCCATCTTGAGTAGTCTAATATTTTAAAAAATCATGTTCAGGGTTTACCTAACAGGAGAGAAAAGGCCACATTTCACTATGAAATATTAGTCAAATGTACCCAGTGAATTCACCAGACTTCCTAAAAACAATGAAAAATATCTGTTAATCTTCAGTTACACAAAAAATGTAGCACCAAATGTAGGATGCATCTTATTTAGCTTTATTAACATAAACCTGAGGCATCAAACTTTGAGCTAGATAGACATCCACTGTATGCTCAGTATCTTCCTATAGCAAGAAAGAAAGAGTTACTAGATATCTGACTGTAGCATATCAGAATGTAAGAGAAGTCCCACTCCTCATTGTGCAATGCTAAAAGGATAAATATTTTTATCTGCTACTGATATTAATATATTTAGGAAACATTTATATCCATCTCACTGGAAGACAACACCTCCAGTCACATCTCAAAGTTTTGATTTAGTGTCTCCTCTGTGTCTTGTGGTCCTAGAAAACGTGGAAGTATTTTGTGACATGAGCCTTTTTATTTTTCCCAGCTGGATGCTGATTTCTATAAAACAATTAAAAAAGATTATTTTCAATTAATTTATTTTCATTCATCTGTATAGTTACTCCTTTCCAATAACTTCATTTTGTTCATCTTAACAAAAGGAGAACAGAGACGTCTTGAGTGAGTATCAGACAGGTTGGGTCTTACATTCATGTTTTTGCAGTTAGTTTAATATTCGGAATTATCACAAATCTCTGTATGTTCTTATTGACCCTGACACTGCCTTTACAATATTTTGCTATGTGAGTAATGGTAACTCCAGGAGGACAAAAATCCTGAATTTCTTGCAGAAAATACAGGGATATTTGTCCCAAAACTTTTACTCTCTGGTTGTTTTTTTCAGTTCAATTTTCCAATGCAGATCATCTTCACAACAGCTGCACTAATAGTCAATACTCCATGCCAGGTCCTATTTTCTGATCCATAGGACACATTAAATCACTTTTACTTGCTAGTTTGCCAATTAGCTTTTTCCACTGGATGCGTTTTCTTCATCAATTAAAATTATTGGTGATCATCTAAAGTAATTTCGCTAGTTCATTGCCACTATTTCTGTGCTACTATTAGAGCTAGTACATTATGCCTTTATCAGCTGCCTTTTACCTGTCTACTGATCTAAACAGACTGATGCTGATATTTAAATTACAATGATGCATCTCAGATGTGCTCAGTAAGAAATTGGGATCCACTCAGAATTTACTTTTTTGTTTCCTTTATTTAGATTCACAGAATCATAGAATGGCTTGGGTTAGAAGGGACCTCAAAGGTCATCTAGTTCCAAATCCCCTGCCATGGACAGGGACACCTTTTACTAGGCCAGGTTTCTCAGAGCCCCATCCAACCTGCTTTTGAACTCTTACAGGAATGTGAATGGAGTTTCATCCACAGCTTCTCTGGGCAGCCTGTTCCTTTGCCTCACCACCCTCACAGTACAGATTTTCTTCCTATCTAATTTAGAGTTACTCTCTTCCAGTTTGAAGCCATTTCCCCTTGTCCTGTGACTACATACCCATGTAAAAAGTCCTTCTTGAGCTTTTTTGTAGATCCCTTTAATGTACTGAGAGACCACAACATGGTTTCCCTGTAATCTTGTCTCCAGGCTGAACAACCCCAACTGTCTCAACACGCTCCATAAGAAAGCTGGTCCAGCCCTCTGATCATCTTCATGGTCTTCCTCTAGACTCCCTTCATCAGATCCAAAATAGCCCTTACTATTCTGGGGGTCCCAGAGCTGTATACCTGAGCTAAGACCCAGGTGGCATCTCATGAGAGCAGAGTAAAGGGGCAGAATCATCTCTTTTGATGTGCTGATCACACTGTTTTTCATGCAGCGTAGGTATGGGTGGATTTCTGGGCTGCAAGCACACATTTCTGGGTCATGCCAGGTTTTTCACCCACCAATACTTCAAAGTCCTCCTCCTCAGGGCTACTCTCAATCCACTCATTGGCCAGCCTGTGTCTGTGTTTGGGATTGTCCTAACCAGGTGCATGACCTTACGCTTGACCTTGTTGGAATCCATGAGGCTGGCATGGGCCTACCCCTCTGATCTGTCAAGGTCCTTCTCCATGGCATCCCTTCCCTCCTGTGTGTTGACCACAGCACCCAGCTTCCTGTTGTCAGTAAACTCATTGAGGGGGCATTTAATGACACAGCCCATATCACCAAGAGAGTCCTTAAAGGGTGCTGGTCCTAATATCGACCCCTGAGGAGCATCACCTGTTGCTTGTCTTCACTCAGACATTGAGCTGTAGACTACAACTCTTTGAGTACAAGCATCAATTCAACCCCTTATCCACCAAGTGGTCCAATCATCAAACCCAAGTCTCTCCAGTTTTAGAGACAAGGATGTCTTGTGAGCCACTGTTGCAAATGTTTTGCATGAATCCAGGTACATGACATCAATTGCTTTTCCCAACACTGTAGCTCCATCACAGAAGACTGAAAATTTTCAGGCACTATTTGCACTTAGTGAAGACATACTGACTGTCAACAATCACCTCCTTATTTTTCATGTGCCTTAGCAAAACTGTAAGGAGGATCAGTTCCATGATCGCTTTACAGGGAAACTTGTGGATACAGAGAAAGAACTACAATACATTCTAGGAAAAGTGCACAACAGAGCACATTTGCTCAACACTACAGACAACAATTCTGGCTTAAAAACGAAATAATTTTATCCAAACCCTCTTAAGAAGTTAGAGGCATTTTTTTTTTCTTCTGGTGCCTGGGCTTCAAACCTTCTTTAAAAAAGAGAAAACTGCCATTGACCAAGACATGTTTTTCTAATATATACCTGCTTTCTAGTCATTTATAGAAACATTGGGAGGTGGGGGGTGAAGATGATGGTTTTTCAATTGACTGTTTCTTTAATCCACACTTGAAGTTGCTAATATTGTTTACAAAATGTATGTGAATGACGTGAAAGTAATTTCTTTGATATAAACGCACAAATATTCCCAGCACCAACTTTTCTTTCTATTAGGAAAGCATTAATTTTAGAAGCATTACTTGTTAGAAGTTTCTAATGTTAACATTCATCAATAATTTGATTTATTTAAAATGCATATAAAAACAGCCATTTATGAGAAATCTTATAATAAAAATCTTAAATTAAGCACTTTACTTTGTTATGCAAAGATGAAAGTTTCACTTTCCTCCTTTCTCCCTCTTTTACATTTTATGCTATTCAATGGCATAGGAAACATACAGTAAAAATCAAGGCATTTCCCACCTTTTTCAATGAGTGTTACTGCTTTCCTCTTTTCCTTCTACAAAATTCCAAATTTTCTAAAGGTAAAACAGCAGTAGGAAAAAATACAAAATAACACTAACTGTGAAAAAACACTTTTCTATTATACATATTGTTAAAAGCAGAACCAAGACTTTGGAATATCAAAGAAACTCAGTGTATTTGAAACCTTTCAAAATCTAATTTTTTCCTCATTTAACTGAAAAAAAAGTTTTAGAGGACTGTAGCCCCAAATTTCTATTACAGAAAAGAAATGGGGATGCTAAACTTTCTACATATTTATAGGTCTAATTATAGTGATACATTGTCACATTCTCATATCTAGAAATTGATTTAGGAAGCAGCAATGAGAGATACTCTAACATGATGACAAAGATCTCCAGTAAGAGAGTTTTCTTTTTCAGTGTCAAAGCAGATTGGGTACTTGTGATCATGTACATACATACATACATACATACATACATACATATGTACATACGTACATACATATATATATAAGAAATTAATATATATAAAATAAGACATATATGTCAGAATTCTATCCATTTCTGATTCACCAAGACAGAGTTTATCCTGAAACTTAATAATAAGGTCTAGAAAACATATCTGTTTATGTAATGTAGTTATCTAGGACAGTGGAAATCTTTTAAAAGAAACCATGAAGACAATTTTTAGGAATTTAAACACAGCTTTAGAGTTAGACTGTAGCAGCTAAGCTACCTGTGGTGTATTGACCTTGGCTGGATGCTAGATGCCCCTCAAGCTTGTCTGTCATGCCCACTCCTCAACTGGATAAGCAGAAAAATACAGGAGGCTTGTTGGTCAAGATTAGGACAGGGAGGGATCACTCAGCAATTGCTATCATAAGCAAAACAGACTCAAATTGGGGAAATAATCTATTACTAATCAAAAGTCAGAGTAGGGTAATCAGAAATCAAACCAGATCATACAACACCTCCTTTCCATCCATATCTTATTCATGGACCCAGCTTAACTTAGGATTTCTCTACCTCCTTCCCACCACAGAGGCACAGGGGGGCAGGGACTGGGGGCTGTGGTCAGTTCATCACATGTTGTCTCTGCCATGTCTCTCCCATGGGAGACAGTTCTCTATTCATTTCTCCAATGTGATTCCTTCTCATGGGCTGCAGTTTTTCGTGAATTGCTCTAGCATGGGTCCCTTCCACGAGGTGTCATCCTTCAGGAGCAAACTGCTTCAGTGTGGATTCCCCTGTCATGAATCATGGGTCATGAGTCCTGCCAGCAAAACTTTTCCAATATGGGCTCCTCTCTCCACAGGGCACAGATCCTGCCAGCAGCCTGCTCCATGGGGTCCTAGTCTCCATTGGGTGTATCCACCTGCTCCAGTGTGGGGCCCTTCATGAGCTGGAAAGGGACAGCCTGCCTCTCCGTGGTCTTCACCATGACCTGGGCGATCTCTGCTTCAGTGCCTGGAGCACCTGCTTCCCCTGCTTCTTCACTGATCTTGATATCAGGGCTGTTTCTCTCACATACTCTCATTCCTCACCTTTGACCAAAGTTGTGAGCAAGATTTTCTTCCCCTTCTTATCTGTGTTATCACAGAAGCCCTACTGCTATGGCTGATTGGCTCAGTTTTGGCCAGCAGTTCTACTGGTCATAGAGGAAACTTCTGGGACATTCTAAAAGAAGGCACACCTGTAACTCCCACTGCTATCAAACCCATATCACATTCATGTAATACACCATATTACTTCAGAGCAGAATAAATAATTTTCTTCCATTTTTCTAAACAGAAAAATAGACAAATAGATAAATAAATGCCCTTATTTTTCATTGCAACTGGGCACCAAAGAAGTAACATGATGGCACTGGAAGCCTTGAATATGAGCTCTTAGATTGTTACACAAGCACCGGACCCCATTAAAAAGCTTTATAAACACTAAGTCACTCAAAAACATAAGGCCTAAAAAGTTATGTGTCTGATGAGTACTGAAATATATTCAAACATTGAATTATGTACTTCCTTTCTACTTATATTGAATTAGATCTGAATTTCACAGCAGTCAACCTGGTAATAAAATGGTAATAAAACATAGAAATGGAATTTTCAGACCCCTCTCACGTCAACTTCCACAGCTCAGCAAAGGATACACTTTTATTCATCTCAGACAGGGATCTAAAATTTAAAATTCCTTCAGGAGCTTAGGGACTTAAGTGATGATTTAGACATGAGCAAATGATCACTGTTTCTCTCAAACACAGTTCAGGATATACTCTTATACCATATTTTTATACTATAGTTTTTGTCATATCCTTATGTTATACTCTTTGCATTAATTTAGTAAAGTGGTTTGTGATTTTATCTCGGGATGCCCTGTCTGTTCCCGAGATCAGTTTGTGCCAGAGTTAGAAAAGAGTAGAAAGAGACTTCCAGCTTCTTGTTCAGGCATTTATTATTTCTTATCTTTTTGTGGCGCGCTCTTCAGCTACAAGGTCTTTTCCCTTCAAGAACACGGCTGGAATGCCCTGAGGGAGTGACCCCCAAGGCCTTATGAAGCCATTTGACCCAATCCAAATCCCAAACGTATGATATTTACAATTCTGTACTAATTATTCTTATTTATTTCTCTAAATGACACTTCTACCTCAAACCGTTCCACCCAATCACCCTGTGCCATCACACAACAGAAAACGGGAGTCCATGAAGAAGAAGGAAGAAGCTCAGGCACCACCCAAGATCCTCCATCTTGTCCCTTTTCCAGCCTCCGTCCTAAAAACCCAAACTACATTTTCACACCCTGTGATAAACTAAACTAACATTTTATCAAACCTACAACTCTTCTCTAAGTGTAAAAAGTCTTTTCCATGGGCAAAAGTCAAAGGCAGTGTTCTCCTGGGATCCCAGCAAGGGTCCCGAACCCCCCAAGATGTACATGGGGGTGTTCATGGGGGTTTCTGTCGAGGCCTGGGCTCCAACAATTTTATATTTATTTTATGCTGAATTATTAATTTTTAGAATGCTTTTGATTGGAAGAAACATTAAATATTAGCTAGTCCAACCTTCTTTGCAATACTCTGGACATCTTCAACTAGGTCATGTTTTTCAAAACTCTACCCAACCTGACTGTTTCAACGTTTTTAGTTTTTAATATCTTATGTCCTATTTCTTCCTGCAATTCCCTCATCTGTAGGTTCAAGGTAGTGTAAACAATGTGAAAGAAAGAAAGAAGGTCTCTGTTATTGGTCAGCTCAATTATTCAGCACATAAATAAGACTAATCTTTTCCAGGATGATAAAAATTATCTCAAGATTTTCAATAATTGCAAAGAGGAAATAGAAATGAGAGCTGGAACATTTTCACTGTGACAGAATTTATTGCATATATTTGAGATATTCTAAGGATACTTAGATTTATTAGGTTGTCTTATCATGTTGAACATTCCCAAAATGTAAGTGTCAGCAACTGCCTGTTTCATTTTCCCATAAAATTTCTATATTTGGCTAGTTCATGTAGATAATTCTGTCTTCATATATTTTTAAAATGGAAGCTGGTTTAGAGATCACATCTTAGAATATATTGTGAAGCTACTCTGCGAATGGAGAGTCTGGTCCTAATATCACCCATCAATTAAAAAACTACATATATTTGATGACTCCCAGTCTAAAGCAAACTTTGACTAATCTGTAGCACTTTGCATCCATCTGTCCTAGAGAGTTTAAAAAACATAAATATAAGAAATACTTTTGACAAGTAAGAACATCAAGGCACAAAGAAAAGAAAACAAGCAATATTATTTGCTGAGATAAATCCAGATGTCCAAGTTCCATCCTAGAAAACAAACCTTATATGTCTTAAAAAAAAAAAAAACCAAAAAAAACCCCAAAAAAACCCAAAACAACAATTAACTAGGATAATGTCCCTTAGCAGTGAATAAAAAGAAGCAGATATGCTGAACAATTTTAATGCCTGTTTTACAATGAAATGTATCATGTCCTAAACTCCATTGGCTGTATCAACCTGATTTTATTGACTATGAAGGAAGACCTGCATAAAAAGCTTGGATAGACACATCTAAACTCTATACTTAGAGAGACAAATCCCACCTAAACACTTGGAAATCATTATACAAGACATTAAGCACTTTTTAGCTTCACTCCTTTTTTCTAAGAAAATTAATGAAAGTGATTCTAGAACTTCTCTTGTTTTCTTGAAAGTTTTATATCTTTGTATCTTCTAGGGGCTCTTTGCTGTATTTCTGTTTAAAGGTGATGGGTTGGGGGATTTTTTTTTTTTTTTAACTAGGAAATTAATAACCTAAGAAAACCTACACAGATGAAAAAGAGGATAATATAGCAAGGAAATTTTTGATCTTTCAGTAGTGAGTTGACATATTTTTTCACTTAAGCCATGTATAAAAATATTTTATCCTGTGAGATAATTATAACAACAAAATAACTTTATAATTACTCCTCCTTGCTCCTCTTTCTATATGCTTTATTCCTCTTATATATTTCCATATATGAAACTATCAGCCTATACTTTCTCTCTGCACCATGAAACTAATATCCTGTGATGGAATGCTAATTTAATTGAACTGACTTTGAAGCGGATGTTGAGCTGTCATTTCAACCAAAGTTTCAATAAATCTTGTCTAAATACTGTGTAGTTTCTTAAAGAATAGTCTTTGCAAGCTCAGAAACCTCTTCATCAATTTATTTTGATAGGTTTAGACATCAGGAGAGAACTCTTTGTTGCAAACTCTTATTCAAATGTAAGTTGTCATGCTAGGAGAAAAAATACACCTCAACTATTGTATTCTTTGGTGTTAATAAGGATATGAGAGTTAAAAAGGGTCAATATCCATCTGGTACTGAGGCTGATGACTAAATAAAAAGTTATATTTCAGAGCTAATTATTGCACAAGTTTTTTGTAACTAGGCCTCTACAAAACACTAATTAAATAAAAAACAAACAAACAAACTCCCTCAAATTGGACTCCCGTTATGTGTGCTGACAGACGCATTACTTCTATACTGAAATTCCCATTTCTAACACTATGACCCAAAAACTCCCTGCGAAGATTTTGCATCATGCTGCTCCATAACAGTCGAGATCCCCTGTCCTGGTAGAGTTTTCTAGGACCAATTTTCTAGGACCAATTGGCTGGCTTTATCATTAAAGTATATCTGACTGACAGCACCATCTATTCATGAGTCTTGGAAAGGTCAACAAGATGCATTTGGAACACATATTTGCAACTGAACTTCTGCTTGAAAGGTGAATTAAAATAATGGAACTGTAAATAAGTGGATGCAACAGAATATAAATGAGAAAGAAGCTCTGAAAGACTTCTGACAAGGTTCTTTAGTAGGACACGAAAATTAGTTGTATCTAAGGCAATTATAAAAAAAATAATTTTTAATTTTTTTCTGACTAAATTAAGCCTCTGAAACATGATGTTTATCTTTCCAACTTTTCTGGCATAGCAACCATGAAATGTCTCTCCTGTACAACACCTATAATTACAAAATTTTTGATGTTCACTGTTCTTGCCTAAAATAGAAAAGAATGTAAGAATAAGAGTCTTCTTTCCCAAACAATAAGAAAGTCATTTTCAGAATACACAGACTTCCCAACTGAAAGACTACCCTGCTGAAGTTGAAAGTTTCCATCTTAAAGAACAATAATTTGCACATCAATCAAAGGAGAGGATGATGTGAAATACTGGTAGATTGCAGACATATCCAGGATAAAGAGCCATCTTTGATCCTCTAGCAACGGGAGGAGCAGAAAATAAAATTAATAAATTTGTGGAGTTGTTTGTGTCTGTGACCAAAGAAACACTGTAGTGCTGAGTTGGAAGCAGACTCACAAGAAAGATAAGAGTAAATAGGAGAAAATAAAAAATAACCCAGAAATGTGGATTAACATCACTATCACATAGAGGTTACTGTTTTCTAGGCTTCAAAATTGCAGTAATGCAAAAAGGCAACTTTCAGACTCACTGGCACAGAATCTTGAGTGTCAAGGCAAGGTGAGCAGGACTTCTGATACCTCCTACGAAAACAGAATAGCAAGCTGTTTCTCCTCAGTTCATCTGCAATATGAATCAGACCTGACACCACTTAAATCTGTGATCAAAGAGGGTGCATGAACCAAAGTTATTAGTGGTATAGCTGAACCAAGTGTAAGCAAATTTAAATATATCCCCCAGGATTTTACTGAAAAAAAAAATACAGAGTATAAACTAATAGCTTCCAACTCTAAATATTCCAAAACCCCACAAAGACTTTATTACATGTGTAAAAGATTTATCATGTGAACATTAGAATGTTGATGCCTTGACTGGTTGTTTTCATTGACTATTATTCAATTTTCACTGATTATTATTGATTGAAAAACAAATTAATACTTGAGTTCTAAAAACAATACATTATATTATATTACATTGTGTTACATTTATTATATTTGTTTTCTTGTATTATTTGACAAAATATATCTTTGGATGTGTAGATCTTTTACATTATCTGCACTAACATTTACAAAATATTTTGCTCTTGTCTGTTGCAAACTATTCTTGAAATAGCAAATATTTATACTATTTCAATGCTTCAACCACCAAAGCCTAACAAAGCTACATTTAATTTTTTTTTACATTCTTATTAAATGTCTGCCATTAAAGTCAAGTCTGCTCCAGTTAAACATGCTTCAGGGGAGCAGATTTAGATGACTTTAAGGGAATCTGGATTGCATATATTGATATACTTCTCATTAGCACACTAAATATTGACACTACCTCACACTGACATAAAGAGCTAAACTTTTCTAGAATACAGGCGACTGCCAATCAGAAGTTTTCAGCTGTTTCTAAACTGCAGTGAATATACATGCTGCATCTTATGGACCCAGTTGCCTTCACTTTTCACATAATTACTCTCTTGTCAGCTCTGTCCTTCTTTCTAATAATTCCAGCTCCTTCTAATTGCAGCTTCCACTAAAATGAAAACCACAAGCTGCTCCCTTCCCCCCACTCCCTCTGGTGAGAGAGACAAAAGGCAGAGGTAAGAACAATATATGACAAACAGCAGTGAGATAAGAAAACAAAGAGCAATGACATCACTATTAATAACAAAAACCTACAAAACTAGGGTGATTTACATGCAAAGATGCTCACAGACCAACCTGGTGCCATGTGACACTCAAGATAACGATGAAATGGCAGCAGGCCCTTTGCGAGTCCCCTTTATCTTCCTGACCCTTATCCACGCCCCATCCTTCTCAGAAGTGAGAATCTCTCATTCCACCCCATGGCAGTTACGGGATGGAATAACAGTCTAGAAATGCCCACACGCATCCAGGCTCTGCCCCCTCACAGCTCATGTGAAAAAATGAACCTTATCCTGCTGAGAACCAGGACATCCTCACAGTTAAAAACAGTTTGTTGACATCCAGAGGGAGCCTCCTGTGCTTCATTTTATGATACAATATAAAAATTGTAGATCAGCTGAGAAGTAGAATTTGGACAATGTGTGCTGTCAGCATATACACATGTAGTTCGTTTACCAAAGGATTTCTGAGTAACCTTGCAAATGACAACACAGTCCACTGAAAAATTATAGCAGCTCTCCAGCTGTTTAATTTGGGATATGATAAATGGCATGCTGTTTGGATTTCTCTGCAACTAGAAGAAATGAGGTTCAAATCAAGCTGGATATCTGTCTGCTCTTTCAGTAATTTCACAGTAGGGTTATCAGAGACTATTCCGTCTACACTAATTGAAGGAAAGTTCATTGCTGTTGGAAATAGGTATCTGTGAAGTAATGTTTCATTTCAACCAGGAAGACAAATTGCTGTGTGTCTTACTCTTGAAATAATTACAGTAACCCCTCTGGAGAAAGGAGGTAATATATGGGAATAATCAGTTAATTGTGATACGTGATATGTTATCCCTCTGAAGCTTAATGTAACAGGAACTACATGAAAGACATTTTGAGAACTGTGATGTCATTCCTTACCAACTGCACAAGTACACAGCAAAATAAAGTCATAGCTCACTGAAAACAAACATTTTTTAGTCTTGGGAATGGCAAAGAATTCTACAGATTCGTTTCTTTTTTTCATAACATTATATTAATCTGGAATAATCATTATTATATTTTATGAAAGCCTAGAACATACAGTCTACTCGTATCTTTAATCAGTTAACATCAATTAGGGTATCAAAAATCTGAAAGCACAAGACCTTTGAAGAAACTATATGGAAAAGAAGTATTGATTCACCACCTATTGCAGTAAGAAACATCCTAGGCTATTTCTAAACCACAATTATATGAGGCTTTTCACACTTAGAAGTAAAACCATTTTGAAGGATTTGAAGAAAACTCTTTCCACCTTTATTAAAACCTTTGCTTGGAAGTGTCAATGCCTATTTTCACACAATGATTGGACTTTAACCCATCAACAACCAGCAGTTTGAATAACCTTTGTAATCACCATCTAAACCAGATTTTATGATAGGTATCTCTTCATTGTAAGCAGATAGCTTCCAATGCTTTCACTCTCCATAGTTAGATGAGGGTATTTATGGATATCAACATGAAAGAATGGGTGATTTTTTTAATGTTATTTTCAGATTTATTTCAAAACATCTGAAATGCTAGCCAAACTAATAGGAAGGCTTTTTCAAAGGAATATATCTCAGCTTGAAATGACTGGCTCCAAGCACTAAACAAATATACAAAGAAACACAAAGTAATACTGTTCTATTATTTGTCTCCATTATTCATATTTTTGTAATCTTTATATAAAGGAGAACAAGATAATTTAGCTGTCTGATCCTTGATCCTGATTGCAACAGAGCTCAAGAACTGAAGAAAGATTTTCTACCACAGTTAACAATTATGACATATAGAAAATGCAGTATTTCGGGAAAATTCTAATCTGCTCAATTAAGGCAGGTCATACGGTGTTGCTACAGCTGCTGGAAGGAACAGTAACAAAAAGATGTTTCACAGTTTCAAAATCAGATATCTTCATTGCTTCAACTTGGCCAAGAAATAACAAAAATTTACTGCCAAATACAGCAGCAATCATAGGTGCACATCTGTGTTGTATTCAAATCTCAATTACACCTGTGTAAATTAAAAATAGCTTGATCAAGATCATTACATTTAGAGCAATTTAAACATTGTAAAGTTAGAATTAAGTCAATCACTTACAAATATTAAAATACATTTAGAAGGAGTATATCTTGCATAGATTTCTTTTTCTATTTCTCTTGACTACTTTCTTAAATCCCAAAGATATTATTCTGTAATTTTTATTAAATTCTAAGTCATGCCATATTATAGATTTTTTTTTTTAAGCTCTGCAATTCTAAACCAGCTGGGGGACAACATATGCTTGCTTGCTCCTTTGAAACAGATTTTAGTATTTCATGGCTCAAATTTATATAAATATTGATTTGAGATCTATATGAGACATGCTAGAGGTCAAGTAAAGACAAATGCACAAGCTAACAATAAACAAATTACTTCATTTCACCTGAAAATGTATGTTTATATTATACTTATGCTTTAACCTTCACTTGAATAATACTCATTCAGTTCAATAAACTGCTTTAAATGAGTAACAAGTGTTTGCAAATTTGCACCCCTTCCCAGCTCAATATAGCCTATATAGCAGACATAGCAGCTTCTAAAATGGGAGAAATGATGCAGTGGTCCATATTTAAAATTATCTTTGCTCTTTGGTAAAGAGTTGTTTTTTATAATTATGACAAGATTGACTAAGCTCTCTGATAATTGAAGACCCTCATACCTTCATAGAGTGCATCAACCATCCTTGTTGTAGTTATCCAGAAATGTTTTTGCATCCTTTCAAGTGATTGATCTTTCATCATGTG
The DNA here is from genome assembly GCA_013400495.1 of Nicator chloris. NCBI lineage: Eukaryota > Metazoa > Chordata > Aves > Passeriformes > Pycnonotidae > Nicator > Nicator chloris. The sequence goes on from WAAE01012938.1 coordinate 64,724, forward strand.
CTCACAGACTGTATTCCAGTGTAAAACAATTTATTTCTTATCTTTCACTCCTTAGCTTAAATCAGTTAAAGAATCAATTAGTTTATTATTTAAGTGGAACTGCAGTAACAGTTGCAGTACAGTTAGCTCTGAATTGTAGTAAGCTATTTTACAAAGGCTGTGTCTCATCCCTCAAGGTGGGGATTACAGAGGTAAGGCTTCTTTTTGAGCATAACAATTCATAAATGATTCTGGCCATTGTTTAGTATTTCAGAAATAGAGAAAGAGCACACAGTTCCCAGTTCTACAAAGACAAATTCTGGTTTTTTTAATATGAATTAAAGAGCAGCCATGTGGTTTCCATTCAGGCTTCACCAATTGATTTTTATCTTTTCTGAGGTTAAACTGCTTGCTATAATTAATGCTGCCCCAAGGTAGTTGTAACTTTTACAAATAATATTCAGCATGTGATAATAGGTCTCACTGGCCATGACAGCAGCATGGGGTCACATTATTACAGAATAAATGGTCTTGAAAAAAATTCAGTATTAAATTTATCTTTTCAGCTCTTTTCTCTTACAAATAACCCTGTAGTAGAAACACGAGAAAAGAGAA